>CANYBF010234010.1:0-91003 GCA_948192965.1 Dalechampia spathulata | reverse complement strand
CTGCATCTGAACTGCTCATTGCTTCTTGGAGAGTTGATGGCTCCCCTTCCTCAGTTAAAAGATAGTATGCAATATTACTATCCATAACATAATCATCATGCCAGGATGGTACAGATTTTGCACGTTTTCCCTTTCCAAGTTCTACCTCTTCAAACTGGGTTGGCTCTTCTACCTCATGCTCTGGTGCTGCTTCAGAAGAATCTTTTTCTATAGACTTCTTTTCCACCTGTACAGCTGTAGTTTCTAAACTTTCTTTCAAAGTGCTATCATCATCTCCCTTCAATTTATCTTCCAAGAAGATAACATCCCTGTTGACTATGACCTTGTGGGCAGTGGGATCCCACAGGCGATACCCCTTTACACCATCAGCATACCCCAAGAACAAACACTTCCTAGATTTCGGATCCAACTTTATAGTTTCTTGGGCATTATACATCATATACACCGGACTTCCAAATACATAGAGGTTTGAATAATCTACTGGTTTCCTGGTCCACATCTTCATCGGTGTCTTCAATTCAATTGCTGTAGATGGAAACCGATTGATCACATAACAGGCGGTGTTGACTGCTTCTGCCCAAAATGCCTTCTCTAAACCTGCAGCTCCCAACATTGGTCTCGTTCTTTCTAACAGAGTTATGTTCATTCGCTCTGCCACTCCATTTTGTTGTGGAGTATACGCCGTAGTAAAGTGCCTTTTGATGCCTTCCTGCTTGCAAAAGCTATCAAACTCATTACCAGTATATTCTTCTCCATTGTCTGTCCTCAAACACTTGATCTTATTGCCTGAATCAAGTTCAACCCGCGCTTTGTAAGATTTGAAGGTTGCAAACACATCTCCCTTACTCTTGATAGTATACTCCCAACATCTTTTGGAGTAATCATCGATGAAGGACACAAAGTACTTTGCTCCTCCTAGTGATGAAACCGGTGCTTGCCATACATCAGAGTGAACTAATTCAAGAATATTTTTGCTTCTAGAATTGGATGTGTTGAACTTTAATCGATACTGCTTGCTTGTAATACAATACTCACAAAAAGGTAATGTCACCTTTGTAAGACCCGGAAGTAAATCTTTATCAGCAAGAATCTTCATGCCTTGTTCAGACATATGTCCAAGTTTCTGATGTCACACCATTGCAGATCTTTCACTTGAACTTGAAGCAACAGATGCTTCTCCTTCTTGCACAGTCTCTCCACACAGCATATACAAATTTGCAGCAACCTTTTCTCCTTTCATAATTACCAGCGCTCCTCGGCTAATCCTCATGATGCCTTTCTGAACTTTGATAGTGCAATCCAGATCATCAATTTGTCCCACAGATAACAAATTCTTCTTGAGGCCTTCCACATGTCGCACTCCTTAAATAGTATGGACTATTCCATCATGCATCTTCAATCTGATGGTCCCAATGCCTACAATCTTTAAAGCATTATCTTCGCAACTATACACAGATCCTCCTAAGATAGGTTCATAATGATGGAACCATTCTCTTCGAGAGGTCATATGATAACTTGCTCCTGAGTCAAGAACCCATACATCAGCATACTTTTTCCTGTTCTCAGTAGATATTGCTGCTTCACAACATAACACATTTATATCATTTGAAGTGCTCGCCACGTTCCATTGAGAATTGGAATTCTTCAGACTCCAACAATCCTACTTCAAGTGACCCTTCTTACCACAATGGTAACATTTAAAATTCTTCTTGCTCCTTGACTTTGACCTACCATGATTGTGACTCCCACTTGGGCCACGTTCTGTTGATCTCCCTCTTATCACCGTTAAAGCCTCCACTTGTTATGAACCTGCTTGTTTGTCCTCCTTGTTCTTTCATCGATTTTCTTCTTCGAGAATTACTACTGCTATATCATCAAAGACCAGAGAATCGGAAAGAATATTATTTGTTAAGTTAATGATGAGCTAATAATACGAATCTGGTAGACTTTGGAGTAGAAGTTCTGCACGTTCTTGAAACTCTATTTTATAACCCAATGATGTAAGCTGAGAAAATAGCGTATTCAAGACATGAAGGTACTCCGTCACTGAAGTAGATTCTGTCATTCTTAGGGTATACAGTTTCCTCTTAAGAAAAATTTTTATTGTTCAACGATTTCGCCTCGTACAATCTGATCAAATGATCTCAAATCTTCTTTGCCATTTTCTTTTCTTCTATACTGGACAAGATCCAATCTGTAAGTGCCAGATGTAGGTTTGCTATAGCGTTCTCATCCATCTCGTTCCATTTAGTATCATCTGTGTAATCCTGCGGCCTTTCACTGATCGCCACCAGACAACCATCTTTCCTTAAGATAGCCTTTATCTTTAGTTTCCACAGTGAGAAATTTCTCCCGTTGAACTTCTCGATCTCAAATTTTACCGCCATTGCTTTTATCACTATATGACTGCATGCGATATAATCTAACTTATTTTCTGATGTGGAGGATCCAATTTAATGGCAACCACAGAGCATACAATAAGTAGGTATATACGTGCAAAACAGTATCGTGAACAATATTTGTTATAGTACCCTGCTATAGTACCGTGCTGCAGTACCGCTACAGTACAAACAGTACTTGGCCCAAATCTGATATTGTAGTGCGCTACATTACTGCTACAGTAATGAATAGTGAAGTGGCCAAAATGCTACAGTACCGTCATCTTTTAATAAAAAATAATGTTTGACATTGTTCATTAATTCGACTTTTTACGTCCGTTTTTTGAACGGATCGCATCGAAAAGTTCCTCATAATTTTTCCTTCCTTTTGGTGTGCTCCTTTTCAAAAAAATTCCTCCAACAAGAACTAAAACTCTAATACCACTTGTTGAAAAATATAGACCGAATAAAACATGATCATAACTAAAATTTGAGAAAATAAAATATTGAACATATAGATTTACGTAAAAAAACCCATAAATAAATTAGGATAAAAACCACGAATAAAGATCAAAAAATATTATTAAAAAAAAAATAATTTGAAGTTACAACACTACTCAAAATACTCTCAAAATATTTCTTTTCACTCCCTTTTATTTTTCTCTCAATTTTGAGATAGATTCTACCTTAATCCCTCTACCTATTTGTAGGCAAAGGATACATGTATCAAATCGCGTCTTCACCTGCTTTTGATAACTTTTTTTTTTTTTTTAAATCAAAAATTACCACATCCCTTTTACTTTTTTCTGTTATTACGGGCGCCGACCATATTTTACTTTGACATATACAAATACAGCTTAAGCAAAGGATTTGTACCCACAGATTCTGTGATACAAGTATATCTGGACAAGTTCTCGTTTGGTCTCTTCGTCATGCTGATAACCTTGCTTGCTCTTGTCATTTCCGTTGTTTCTCGTTCCTAATTCCACCGCTGCTCCCGCTTCTAGTTCACAGGTTCATTATCACCACTCTGCAAAGTTGATGAGAGCTCAGCCTTGTTACAGTTTAAGGATGGTTTTATTATTGACAGGAATGCTTCTCCTGATGCTTCTGCTTACCCTAAGGTTGCCTCCTGGAAGAATGACGAGAATTGCTGCTCATGGGATGGTGTTGAATGTGATAACGTCACTGACCATGTTATCGGCCTTGATCTCAGTAGTAGCTGTCCCGTCTTGTTCATCTTCGCAGGCTTAATCTTGCCTACTATCATTTTAACTACTCCGACATACCATCCCAGTTTGGCCATCTTTCAGAGTTAACCTATTTCAATCTTCGCTCTTCTTCCTTCTCTGGACAAATCCCATCAAACATTTCATACTTGTCAAAATTATCGTTTCTTGATTTTTCGTTAAATGATAAACTGACTCTCAAGAATCCCGGTTTTGAAAGTTTTGTTCAAAACTTAACCAGCTTGGAAGATTTAGACCTAAGTTGGGTGCCGATGTTCTCCAAAGTTCCTGATATCTTGGCAAAATTTTCTTCTCTGAAATCTCTCTTTCTCAGAAATTGTGAGTTATCCGGTGAATTCCTAGCTAGGATTTTTCAGCTGCCTAATCTGCAAGATGTTCTTTTATCTGTGAACTGGAATCTCAAGGGTTTTTTGCCAGAATTCAATTCTACCAGTCCACTTCATTCAATTCAAATCTGTCAGTTTCTCCGGCGAGCTTCCGACTTCCATTGGAAAACTTGTGTCCTTGGATACCTTGAATTTATGGGAATCCCACTTCATTGGACAAGTTCCTGCTGCGCTTGGGAACCTCAGCAACCTCGACGATTTAGACCTTTCATACAACTATTTTGAAGATCAGAATCCTTCCTCCTTGTCATGGGTTGCTAAGAAGACAAAACTCGCACTTTTGGGTCTTTCTGGGATTAGCTTGAACGGTGAGAATATCCCCTCTTATTTAGCCAACCTAACTCTACTTAACGTCTTGACATTATGTGGTTGTGAATTCAGTGATCAAATCCGGTCATGGCTCATGAACATGACCCAACTTACTGTATTGGAGCTTTCATTGAACAGTTTGTGAGGACCCGTCCCAGGTTCAATCGCTCAGCTTAGAAATCTTGAAATTCTTGATCTTGCTTCGAATAATTTGAGCGGCATAGTGGAGATCAGCCTGTTTTCCGAGCTGATCAAGTTAGACACGTTGGTGCTATCAGGAAACAGTCTGACATTGCTAGTCAAGGCCAACATCAATGCTACTATGCAAAAATTTAATGTCATAGGGCTGGCTTCATGCAATCTATTTCAGTTTCCAGATTTCCTGCAACCGTCAAGATAAGCTTCAAATGTTGGACTTGTCCCACAACAGAATTCAAGGCCAGATTCCTGATTGGATATGGAAAGCAAACAGAGATGCTTTAGAATATCTTCATCTTTCACACAACTTTCTCACAGGTTTTGAATCACATCCGTTCAGATTTCCATGGGCTAGACTGAGTTTTTTGAACTTATGTTGTAACACATTGCAGGGATCACTTCTAATACCACCACCTTCCACTACATATTATTCGGTCTCAAGCAACAATCTGACAGGGGAAATTCCCTCAACCATCTGCAGTCTTAATTTAATTTATGCTCTCATTTTGTTTGACAACAAGTTGAGTGGGAGAATTCCTGAATGTTTGGGTAATATGAGTGAATCTCTGCAAATTCTAATCCTTGCAAAAAACAACTTTGGGCGCGAGATCCCGAATATGTTCCTAGATTCGAATCAGTTAGAGGGGAAAGTTCCGAGAACGTTGGTCAACTGTTCAAGCTTGGTGTTTCTCAGTTTGGGATACAACCGAATCACCGATGTTTTCCCATCTTGGTTAGGAGCACTTGAAGAGCTAAAGATTCTCATATTGCGACACAACAATTTCCATGGTGTTTTGGAGAGTCGTGCAAACAGCCCCGACTTCCCAATGTTACGGATCATTGACATTCGTGGGAACAAGTTTTTAGGTCAGTTGCAAGCTAATTTCTTTCTCTCCTGGAATTCAATGAAGAAAAAGGATGAAGATCCGTCAGGATACATCCAGGTAATCAAGTACTTGCCCTTTTCAAACAATAACTGGCTCACAATATTTGACGGTTACTCGACGTCAATAACAAACAAAGGCAACGAATTGTTATATGCCAAGATATGGGAATCCTTGGTCGCCATTGATTTTTCAGGCAATGAATTTCAAGGAGCGATTCCAGAAGTCATTGGGAGCCTAAACGGGATTCGGATTCTCAAGTTTTCTGGCAACAACTTGCACGGTGGCGTTCCTTTATCCTTGAAAAATCTTTACAGAGATTGAATCAATTGGACCTTTCTGTGAACAATCTTTCGGGAGAGATTCCTCAGCAACTTACAGAACTTCATTTTCTTGCCGTTTTTAGTGTATCTTACAACCATCTGACAAGGCCTATACCGGAAGGAAAACAACTTAATACGTTCCAAAATGATTCATACTTGGGAAATGCAGGCTTGTGCGGGAATCCCCTATCAAGGAAATGCAAAAGGTTGGAGGTCTCATCACCATCATTTTCTTGCTCGGAAAGTGAAGATGATAGGGATTCTAAGTTGGAAATTGGTTGGAAGCCAGTAGTGATCGGATATTGCAGTGGGATACTGATGGGGTTGGTGATTGGACATATTGTTACAAGCATTAAGTATGGATGGTTTTTGAAGACTTTCAACATCAAACAGCGTTGAGGAATTCCAAGGTCTGGGAGAGGACACGATGCATAAGGACAACCTTCTGTTTCAAGGTCCTAAGTTTGTCTTAAATGGAAAACGAAATCTTGTCCAAACCATATGTAATGTATAATATATATCCGACAGCTGAAATGTTATCATGTACCAAGATTCTGATCCATTTCCGGTGAATATGGCAAAATTTAAAGAAAAAAAACAATGTAAGGAAAAACCATGAGAAAACGAATCTATATCTTATCAACTCTCAATATGAGCTTAGAATAATATACATCTTGCCAAGCTTTTAAACCCCCAAATAATACATGTAGATATGTTTTCAGAAGCTGTGTGGTATACAAAACTACATAACCATCAAGAATCTAATATAAGGAATGACAAGATACACAGAGTTAAGGGTACAACAGATTTTCACCTCTACAAATCCCAGCCATCTTTCCGCCGGTTGAATTGTGATTTCCGGCTTGCTAAACTTCCATAAGTTTCTGAAAATTTTTGAAGGCAATTGCTTCTTATCTTGTAATGCACTTGCGTGTTTCGGCTAATTGCAGTACCGGAAAATTTTGACATATCTATTGCCCATGTCGGCCTGACATATTCTACAGTCTCGGATGAGCTTACATTTGCATACAAGTAATTTAGTAGCACATCCTCGCAGTTGAAGTTTTTGTCTACCAAATCCCTCCCTGTCTTGGCCTCCTCGCTCCAATACCTCTCAAAAGCTAATTTACTGTCTATGAAAGCGGCCCCGGTAAGAATCATGTTGTAACCTTTATGAGAACGGGCATAGTTTTCACCACTGTATTTCATCGAGCTTCCACTAACAAGTCGAGGATAAAACCCAACAATCCTATCAGGATATTTTCGCCAAACATTGAATCCTCGCTCAATGTCATCACAAGTCATCATAATGTCATCATCGAGCTCAAGAACAGCACGAGTCTTTATCAGGGTGTCCTTGTTGAACCGGTTGTTCAGTGAATTCTGACTTTCCACTCTTATTCTAATAGGTACTGCAGAATCCAGATCACTCAATCTAGGGGGTGTCCCTTTGTTCCAAACCACGACAATCTCTTTCACCGAGGAGCATCTTGAATAATGCTTAACATACATTTTCAAGTTCCAAAGGCGAGCATCATATGTCATTGTCAATAAAGTGAATTGAGAGTAGTAACCATTTAACGAGTAAGGTTCTTCAGCACCATTGCCTCCGAATGCATATTTGACCCTGGTGCACTCTAGAGCAACTCCGACCATAAATATTACCGTTAAAACCAATTTTCCAGCAAAGGTATTAGGTTTAATCTTTGCTCTAAGAGATGAAGCTCCTTTGTTCAAGCGACCACAAAAATGTGTTAGCTTTGAAGAAAACGAACTGGGCCTTTCCCAGACCAAGAGAATATCACTTCTCTTCTCTGAATAGTAAGCACACCAATTGAGAGGTATGATACATTTTATAGCTCCAACCAGCACACCCAATACTACAACAATTGCTATGACTGCCGCAAGGGAAGCATAGCCAAGAATCAATCGATGGATGGGATCTCCTGAAGGTACACGATCCCCATCCATAATGCCAATCCACTCACCAGTACTTAGCTGTTGCACATCAAGATGATGGTAGCGAGCACCATTCCAAGTATTTCGTCCCTTCCTAGGCTCTTCGAAGCCCAAGGAGACTTCAACTTCTTTGTAATCATCATTGGTAAGAACTTCCACTTTGAAGACTCGCACTCGTCGTCCGTAAGTTTCACCACAGTCCTGACCAATGCGGTAGAGGTTGCCTTCAAACACAAATGGTCTGCCTCCATTTCTAGCACCCAGGCTTTTGTCAATATTATAGACTGGATTCTTCTTGTGTGGTTTCCAAGGGCCAAGAGGTGAACTGCTATGCCAGATTTCCAGCTGTCCATTTTTCTTTGTTCCAAAACTACTGTAATCTGAACCAAAAAGCCAATATTCCCCCTCATGCTTGATGACGAAGGAATCGACAAGTGGTTTTTCTATAAGGATCTTTTCCAGTTTCCACTGCAATGGAAAATTCACTGCTCGATAAAGTCGAAGTTCACCCTTTGCACTTCCCTCGGGCATCATGTAAATCTGCAAGAACAGAATCAAACTCATGGAGCAATCAACCTTAAATATTTAATATGATATTCACATTAAACCAAGACTGAATTTCAACTTGTTATGCTGTTTTTGTTTAGCCTTGGAGATCTCAACTACATAATAAATCACGTAGGGCTAAAGCCAATGCGACAATTCTAAAGTAGAATATCCGGACCACATGATGGAACCAGAGCATTTGCCATGTGATTCCTAACATTTCCACATCAATGTCACACTTGCAGGGAGGACCTGCTCCCCGTAGTCCAGAACAAAAGTTGTTTTGTGGAAAATAATGGTAAAGCAAATAACTGGAGTCTTACTTCGCCGAGATGGTCAAATACATAGGGATAAGAGAGATGCCAGTCCTCATCCAAGGCAATGCCCAGTTGCTGCCATGTAGCTCCCTTATCATTGCTCTTTGCAACTCCAATGTCTCCTTGCATGGTAATTGAATTCTTTGTTTCATAGAATAGGTAAATAGCATTTCCCTGGATCAAGTAAATTTAGAACATGAGGACCAATTCCAGAAAGAAACAGAAAACATGATTTTGACATATCTCCATTGTACATGCGATGCATAGCTAGGAAGGTGAGAGAGCAATTTAAGAACAATACAAAGATAGCAATATAAATCTGAGACTGCACTCTCCTATGTACTACATGATACAACATGCACGCAATTGAGTCATGCATTGCAATTGATCTGACAGCTACAGGCTCCTCCACAAAAGATCCCAGATTGAATATAAAATCAGCATCACGCTTTTTGAAGATTTCATTTGTTTGGTCAAGTCTGGAAAACCAGTTGAACGAACTGAAGCATTAATCTTCCTGAACGAATTACACTGATCATTAAGATTTGTTTTGCATGCATCAGCCTGCAAAACAATCTTAACAGACTACTAATTTTAATCTTCCTAAAAGATAGTAGTTCCCACACTTCTAACATAAAAGTCCCATGCCAAAATTCCATAATTATCTACCCATTGTCATCGAAAAGTTCTTCCATATCAAAAAGCAACCTTAGAAGGCAGTACCCCTGCTACTGCAAAGAAGAAATAAACTGTCTCATACCAATAAAATAACTACAGGGCTATCCTAAATAAGGATGGGGAAGCATAAGAGTGGCACCTTCTCAATGTCTCTATGATATTTTTCTGTGTAACTAGAGAGACATTCTTACTTTTTGGCTAAGATAGACAAATAGAACATGATAAACCAACAGGGTGGATAGATAAAGTCCAGTTTGACTGGGTCAACATTTTTCACTTGAAGTGAGCATTGCACTTCATAACAGAATACTCTATATTTGCTCAACTCTCATCAATGATATCCCATATTTCTGAACTGGTAAAGCTGAAGAGCTGACGGCTAAGGTCCAACCGAGATTAAACCATGACTGAACCGAAGTTAGATATTATTTATATTACATATTATGTAAAACATAACACAAGTAGTTTGCTAATAATCAAAAGTATAAATAAATAAATAAATTTAACAAATTTGGTTGAAAAGTCTTATTAATTTTTAATCAAAATTTGAAAAAATTCAAAAATAATGTATTCTTCAAATATAATTAACTTTAGCAATATTATAACCATTTAATAATATTTATAAAATTAAAATCAAATAATTTATATTAAATCAAAATATTATCGTCAATAAAAAAAAACAACAGAAGGGTGGAGACCGACCACACCATTATCTTTTCCAATCCCATCCACTCCATAGGAACTATCAAATTTAGGTATATTTTGGTTGTACTTATTAATCCTGTTAGATTTTTCCCAACCACATATTTCCCATTTTCAGGATATTTTCTATACCTGTCATTTTCCTTATAAAAAATGTTCAACCTTCTCTTTACTAAGCCGGCTCATGACAGACAATGACAACATAAACCCCAAATGTTAATAGCTGTCTTGTGCATTGTAATGCGCATTTCCAAAGTTACTTGAAATATCCTTGCATTTCAACAGAAAGATACATTGTTGGTCCTTAGAAATGTCTAGTAATTAGCAACAAAGATGTCTTAATACCATGATTTCGCTGCATGTGAACATCAAGATCCTTGCAGATCAAGAATCAAACTATTTTACACTTTACATCACTTATCACATCACATCCTTGTCTTCATTACAAGTTCCCAGAATGGAGGAAACTTCCTTGAAGAAAAGTACAAAAACGCAAATTAACTCTTATAGTCTGTGAATGCCGTGTCATTTATTTTTCCTTACGCATAGTGAAGGAATATGAGAAAAAATATGCCCCTCAATTGAATAACCTTGTTCAGACCAGTGAACAAATCGGACATATCCTTGACAATGAAACATTGTTACCAGGCGTCAAGAGTTAGAATACTACTAAAGGAGTGACCAACCTCTAGGCCACCAAGTGCTAAAGAGAATAAGTTGGTGATTTGGTATCGCTGTCAAAATGTAGACAACTCAAGATCTTTTGTGATGAAAGCTAAGAGGCCAATGAGCCAAGCTAAAGAGCAATAACACTTACCCCAGAAGGTTATTAACATTGAATATAAAATGACAGAATGTTCAATATTCTAGCAGAGCTGAAAGCAAGTAGACAGCAATAAAATAATGAAGGTAAACCAACCTTAACATAAAGAAAAGGATCGGCAACAAAATTACTGGGGAAGCCAGCATCTGAGACTGAAGCACAGGTGACAACAGGGTTAGCAACAGGCCAGGCTGCACTCTCATCTTTCCATACATTCATCTGTCACCAGTATCAACCCACATGTCAAAGTCAAAAAAAAAATAATAATAATAATCGACATTACCATGTTCATAAGTAACCATAAAACTCAACTGAAAAGCAGTGTGATCAATTTTTTTTTAATTAGACGTATATATATATATATATATATATGTAAGAATAGCAAAATTAGCCACCTTTACCAACTGCAGACAGATAAAAAAATTAAAACAACAGAACCGATTTCAGGAATTGGATTAAAAAGAATCAATAAAAAGAACAGAAAGAGCAAGAGAGACTTAGTCTTACAGCGTCAATTGGCTTCAAAGAGAAAGGAGAATCGCCATAAAAAACACCAATAGACCAAGAACCTTCATTGTCTTCACGGCACCCAATAGAGGCAGAACCCACAGCAGAATTAACGGTGCCATCACCAGGCTTGTTAAACATGAGCCGAGCATAAAACATACCAATTGAACCGTATAATACGAAACAAGAGAAGAAGAACAGAAAACCCGAGGAAACTAATCTATAACGAAGCAAACCCTTCATGTTTGTCATTTCGCTCCCTGCACCTTCTTTCTCTATTTTTTAACAAATACTGAGTTCTATCCGAAAACGTTATCGGGTTTTGATTTTAAAAGTCTAAGGATGAGTTCTGATCGTCTGTTTCGTTTTGTGTGCGGTTTTCTCCGTGTTGTTGACGCTCTAGGAAATGTTTCTCACACCAGAAAGTCAAGAGAGGGGACAAGAAAAAGGCTTTAGCGGTTGACCAAGTGGTGGACCTGGCTGCGGAGCAGCGTTAGTAGTGGTGGTGGCGGGCGGAGTGAGAGAGAAGAGACAGTGGCTTGGGAGTTGTTCCGGTTGGCAACAATAACTAGCGTTACCTCGCGAATATATACGCGGAAAGAATGTACGGGTTATTACGGATACATATGTAGTAGTAGCCGGTGATATGATGGGTCTTAGTACGTAAGGGTATTTTAGTCATTGCATGTGAAATTTCGCCTTTTTACACGTGGAGACCGGAAGAGGAAGGTGTTTCAAGAAGCTTGAGATAGTGCGGCAACTTTTATTTCGAATAATTTCAAATATTTTTTAAAACTGAATTAATCAATTAATAATTTTTTAATTTAATTGATTAATAAATTTTTGAAGTGATTAACTAAATACCTATGAAGGCATTTCAATGTTTGAGTTTTTCAATTTTTTTATAATTTATGGCATTTAGAGCATAGATGATAAATAAAATGACAAAAGTATCCCTATTGAAAATATACTAATTTTTAGAAAAATAAATAAACATTTGGCCTGCAAAAAAATATAACATTTAAATTGTACGAAAATTAAGGACACAACGAAACAACCAAAGAGAATGATGAGTTTATTTAAACAATTAAAGCTGGAATTAATTTGATGGCCATTTTGGGGAAAAAAACAGAAAATAATTTCCCGAATAAATTATTAAAGATCAAAATACACGTCCAGACTTGGATTACGTGGTCAAGTAATAATTGTTGGAAATGACCCATTATCATAATTTCATCCGTTCCGTTATTTATCCAACCATGCATGACTTTCTGAATTGTATTTAAAAATATTAATAATTATCAAAAATGAGCAATGCTGGGTTTTGACGAGTTGAATTGACAACTTAATATGGTTCAACGGGTCATTTCCATCAGTGAAAGCAGCTTTCTTGCATTTATTTCATCGGTTACCCCACCCAACCTATGGGTTGCCCGATGCAGTCTTCTTTTGTTTGCACAATATATCTATATTATTGCAAATTTTAATTATAATATTTTTTATTTCAATTTTAATTTTATTTAATATATAAAATTGTACCCAAAATAAATTTAAAACATTTTGATTTTATATTTAAATAGATTGGTGGTCAATCCTTGGGCATGCTTCTAGGGCACTACCCCTGCTAAGGAAAGATACGATAGTAGCTCCCGACATTTGTGCATATTTTTTTGCATGTGGCATGACCACAAGCCAAAATATATATATTTATGATTTGATAATTTAATATTCATATAAATATATTTAAATTTATCATAATTACTTTATAATAATTTATTATTAATATAATAAAAATTAGATTTTAGTATGATTAATTTATTAACTTATTTAAAATATAATTTTTAAAATTAAATTATATGAAGTTTTGTTATATTAATTTTGATTTTTTAGGTTTTTTTAAAATTGTTTCATCGTAATTCTATTTTTATAAATTAATTATGTCATTTTTATATTATACGAATAATTTTATATTAAATGTATTTTAATTTAATTTGTATGATATATTAAATTGATAATATCAAATAAATTATATCAAAATTATTTATATAAAATTTGAATCAGATTCAAAATTTCAAATTTTTATATAATTAATATTTCAAATTAAAATTAAGTGTATTATATTAATAGATAACACTGACCCCCAGTTTGATGATAACATGGTTGGAAGGCCTCTCGGACTAATCCATATCAACCCATTTTCAATCTTTAAAACATTACACTGCATGTACAACTGATACTACCCAAGTCGAGATAATCATTTTCATTTAATTACATGACATTCAATATCAAAATTAATTACAAATTGTATTAATAATAAGATATTTGAATTAAATTAAATCAAAATTAAAATTAAAAATAATAAATATATTATAATTGATTAATTGAACTTCTAAAGAAACTACCAAAAATATAAAGCCACGTGATTTTATTCGTGGAAATAATTTTGTTCGCACCATAAGAAGTAATAGCATATTTATTTTATTGAAAAAATAAATATGTAATATAAAATTATAAATTAATTAATATATCAAATTTTACAAAATATAATGCATGTATTAAGAATACATAAATCATTATATACTTAAATAAATTACCAAATATTTGCTAAAAATTGTTTCAAATATATGCTGTCCAACAATGTAAGGTTACATCTCCAAAGCTTAATTATTATTTAAAATTTAATAAAAAAATAAAAATAAAATGGATAATTTTAATTACCACATTTGAGGGATGAGAGAACTCATACAAAAAGAGGATCTATGTTTTTTTAATTATAATTTGCAATTGAAATTCATCATATATTTTTGCTCGGACATATAATTACCTCATAAATATCATTAATCCATCGAAATCTCACTCTTAAGCGTTCAATAATATGTGTTAGTATTTCATTACTATGAGTTTAAATAGTTTAATATGGTAACTATTTACATGTGTATACATACACGATATTAATCAACTTGGTGCTAGTTTATATTTTATAAAGCCATAAAAGTGTTTATTCTTAAAGCATAAACAAACAAAGCACGAATTTTTTTCCCAGTTTGCATTTATTTCTCATCTTCCCAAAAAAAGAAAGAAAAATCTCCGTTTTCAAAAAATGAAAATAAAAAAAAAAGAATGAAAAAGAGAGACATGCAAAATAAATGTCAAGAATGGGATTCGAACCCATGCCCTTTCGGACCAGTACCTGAAACTGGCGCCTTAGACCAACTCGGCCATCTTGACGTGCAGTAGTGTAGTCCAGTCTTATCAAAATTTTCCTATAAAACCAAAACATTTTCAGAAACCTAAAATTTAGTAAATTCTGGCAAAAATAACAATGATGGTGAACTACGCATTTGATATTAAGAAAGGATAAAATTAATGAAATTTGTAAGAATTAATCATTATATATTAATATTAATTATTTGATTTGTTATAATTTATTTTCATATTAAAAAATAAATTTTGTATATAATAATGATTGTATATACATTCATGTAATCTTTATTTGTTAGTTTTATTTTTGATGTAACTCGACCATGTTAATTACTCCCATCTTTGTTAAATATTAATTTTGATATATGAAATGCATGTAATCAATAAAGTTGAAAATAAAAAAAATATATAATAATTACGTATAATGTAAAAAAATAAGTTACTTGAGAATATATTTTTATTTCATCCAAATATTAAAATTTACTAAACTATACATCAATTTTATATGAATCATATATCAATTTTTATTATAATTATAATTAAACTAATAATCTTGTATATATCAATTAAACAGTAATACACAAAACGATCAAATTCAATAAATAATAATTGAATTAAAAACTTTCATGTATTTTAAATATATGCAAAAATAGAAATATAAATGAGTTACTTGAAATTTAATTTATTAAATTTTCCTTTAATAAATGAATTTAACTTAAACTAAACAATATTTTTGATATATTTAGATTTGTAAATTAGCTGAATAAAAAATTTATGAATCAACTTATTAATTTATATAAAAATAATTTAATTACATATATATAATTTAATAAATTTATCATCATATAAATATATATATATTTAATGTAAGATTTTAATATTTGTGATACTTTTATAAATAATATTTTTATTTTTTTAAAAAATAGTAAACAATTTTATATATATCCATGTTATTTAAAATTTAATTAAACGCTAATAATATATAGATAAAATTTAAAAAATTAAATTTAAAATTGTTCAATCATAAATAAGTTAAATTCAAATAAAATAAAACTTACCTTAATATTAATTTAACCAATAGATAGAAAATAATACTGATTCAATTATATATAATAATAATTGAATTTGAATGAAAAATAAATAATAATATGCAAAATATGAAGTTTTTTTCCTCAAATTTTGGTCAAATTGCAACTAATTTATTTGAATGGACAATGGTATTAAAGGCAGTCAGTTCAAAATTTAATTGAGATAAATTAAGAAATTCAGCATTTGAAAAAGACGACGTCGTACGTTTCCATCGTTAAAACAGCATAAATGCGTTTGTGGCTATCAGATGGTTTTTGAACCAATCAAATATATAATTAAATAAAAAATTATGAAATTAATATAATATGGAAAATTCGACTTTCTCGGCCTTTTCCATTTGGCGCGTTAACGTCATCCCTTTGCAAGTTGTCCAAATGCAAAGAAAAATTCAGATCTGAATTGAATAATTAAATAAATATTATCATAATTTTAATAAATAAAAATGTATTTATTAGTGAATAGAAATAATAAATTTAAATATTTTAATTTATTGCGATGTATTGTAGAATAGAATATATCATGAATGATTTGAAATTGAAAGACGCCTGTGGATAATTTATTATTATTATTATTATTAATTATTAATATTTAGGAAACGGGTCAGTCGATTTAGTGACAGCTTCAGTCCCTTGGCTTGCACATTTCCAAGTTGACAAAACACTAATATCATTCTACGCTTCTTGAGATCGTTTCTCTCCATTTTCCCTCACTTTCTCTAGAAAATCATTTCTTATGGGCAGAAATTCCGCTCTGCCCGAGCTCCACGATTCCGCCTCCACCTCTTCCACCTCCACCACAGACGCCGCTTCAAGCGGTGGCAGCAATGCCAACATTAATAGCAGCAACAGCAGCGCAGATCGAGTGTTTCACTCCATCCGAGACCGCATTATTTTTAAACGGAACCCTAACACTAGCAGTAGAACCACAAAAAGCGACGACAAATCGCCGTCATCATTATTATTAGATCGACGCACGTATTACAATCACATCAATAACAGCAGCAGCACTAACAGTAATACTTTAAATAGAAGTAACAACAATCGCAAGTTCTGGTCCCCATGTAGAGGAGCATATTTGTTATATTTTGTGGTATTCTTAGCTGTTTTTGGATTCGCTATGGCGTCCATGATTTTACAGACTTCAATTACGAGAATCGTATTGAGTAAAGGATGGAGTGAGGGTAATCCCGTTAGAAGGAGATCAATCAGAGATGACTTGAGATTGGGCAGTACCTTGAAATTCTTTCCTTTACAAAGATCGCTAGCTAATGGGTCTGGACTTGATCGTCATTTGTGGCTGCAGCGGGATAGAGTAGGGATTCGGGCTCCTAGGCTTGCTCTTGTAAGTGTTCAATTGATTAATTGATAAATTTCTTGTGTGCATGTGTTAATTTTCTTTCTGTTCTTTTTTTGTTGTGTGTTTTTTTTTTTTTACTGGAGTGCTTAAAGTAGAAATGAATGACAATTAAGAGAACGGAGACAAAAAGAAAAAATATAGTACCGAAAAGTTACTCGTTTAAAACTTTGTTTCATTTAGTTAATTAACCCAAGTTGAATAAGAGTTAATGCTGATTTGGGTAAATATTTGCTGAGCAATGCTCATGAGAATGCACAAGAAAGAAGAGCATGTGGGAGTGGAAATGTCAGGCATCACTTATGGAATATACACAGAAAATTATTTACTAATATCTTTACCAAGTTTTAGGCATCAAGAACCAACCAGAAGTTAATCATTTACTTTTGTTAATTCTGTAAACTCATAATGCTTTAGAAAAGCCTTTTATTTACAATTATTGATTTGTTTAGTGTCATGAATTTGGTGTTTTTCTTGATTTGTTGGCAGATATTAGGTAACATGAGGAAAGATCCACAATCGTTGATGCTTGTGTCTGTAGCAAAGAATCTACAGAAACTTGGTTATGTACTAAAGGTGACTTTCTCTGACGTTGGATTTTATTCTGCAGATCATCTCTGCAATTTTTTAATGTAGTTTAGTTTTGAGAAGAAACATAGGATATGTGGATGGGGGGAGAGTTTATTATTTAACTGTTGGCAACTGCTAGTTTGTAAGAGCTTATGCTCCTGAAATGCCCTCGACAGATTTATGCTGTAGAGAATGGAAAATCTGAGCCCATATGGGAGCGATTAGGTGGTCCAGTTTCAATTTTACAACCAGAGCAATCTGGTTATATAGATTGGTTGATGTAAGTTGGTTTTGATTTCATGTCATTTCTCAACTTTATTTGTCTTGTTGTTTTTTAATCTTCCAAATGTAGAATAGGAACTTCTTCAAAAAAATATGTTCTCTGTTCACTAATTTACTAGGTGTGTTATTTACTCATGCTGCTTGTGCAGTTTTGAAGGTGTTATTGTTGACTCGCTTGAAGCCAAAGAGGTCATTTCAAGGTGGGTGGATTTGATTCTCTGTATGGCCCTGAGGGTTATGATATAATTTACGAGGTCTTTTGTTTGATCAAGTGCCTGGTAAAATTGTCCTGTTTAGATATGAGATAACTTTCATTGTACCAAATCTGTTATCCATGACATCTTTCAAATAAATGATGTTTTACGTGGTAATTGTTGATGCTTTGACTTGTCTTGATGTGTTGCTGTTTATTTTATCAAAAACAGAAATAGCTATCATGAAGTCAAATCCTCACTTGTATCAAGTTTTTGAAATTGTCGAATAATATGAGTGCTGAGTTGAACCACCACTGGAGGGCTCTTATTGGGTGGTAGACATGTTTATGTTACTTGTGATTTGTAGTATTAGAATCTGTCCCTTGCTAGGATGTGCATATTATGGTATTATAATGTTGAATTGAAAGATGTGTTCTTTTTAGGAGTGTTATTGGTTATTTGCAAAACTGAATAATTAGATTATATTTTATTCTAAGAAAATTGATATGATTACATTTATTTAACTGTTGGTTTGGTGGTAGTTGTAGAATATAAATGACACTGGTTAAGGTTGAAAAACTTTGATGATGTTTTTTATGGTGTGATAACCTGAATTTCATGGATTTTTATGTTTCTACAATTTTGTGTGAATTTTGAAGATATGTTTCAGTAGTTTGAGACATTGTGTTTAGTGAGTTTATATTTGTGCAGCCTTATGCAGGAGCCTTTTGATTTAGTACCAGTTATATGGATAATCCAAGAAGATACTCTTGCAAATCGCCTTCCTCTGTATGCGGAAATGGGCAGGGAATATCTTATATCCCACTGGAGAACTGCATTTAAGAGGGCTAACGTTGTTGTATTTCCAGATTTCACTATGCCAGTAATTATGCCTTACCATTAACATCATTGTGCTTTTTCTCCAACCATGTTGTGGATATTCTTATGATGTTCCCAATTGATATTCCTTGTATCAGATGCTATATAGCGTGCTTGATACTGGAAACTTCATTGTGATCCCTGGTTCACCAATAGATGTGTGGGCGGCTGAAATCTACAGTAGGACTCATACCAAGTATCAGTTAAGAACAGGTTATGGATTCAATGAGGATGATATGGTGGTCCTAGTGGTCGGGAGTTCTTTCTTTTACGATGAACTGTCATGGGACTATGCTGTGGCCATGCATTCCGTTGGCCCTCTTCTAGTCAAATACGCTAGAAGAAAGGATGCTGAAGGTTCATTTAAATTTCTATTCTTGTGTGGTAATTCTACTGATGGTGATGCTTTGCAGGTAGTCATCTGCTTTCTTCTTATTTTTGCCTTTTGTTATGTTATTATGATTCAAGTTTCTTGTTTCCCCTTATATATGCTTTGAAAGCCTCCCTATACATACAGTGAAGCAGCAAAATTTGCATGAATGTCATTAGCTAGTTGTTAATGTCTTGTTGATTAGGCAATGAATGATAATAGTAGGTGTGGGTGTTTTTGGGTGCAATATTATATGTTTCCACCCAAACATTACCTGGTTTGCCATTTTTGATTTTAACTGGATTTTTTCTACGATATCCAAGAGATTTTGCTGGTCATGTTTGAAAGTGTTACTGGTAGACATTATAAGTAGAAAGCTGCCCTCTCGTCTTTTATTTTGTCCTTGAAAAAAACAACTTCAAAGGAAGGCCATAGCCATACATCGGAATTTGTAATTTTGCCAAATCTAGATCTAGGATATGCACATCATATGAAATCCATGAGCAACCTTTTGAGAAAGTGAATTATCAGATTTGTAGGATCGGAAGGGCTATGTATGGCTTAAAAGAATTAAGGGGTCAACTTTTAATTTATTTAAGAAGACTACTAAAGTAAATGAGTCAATTTGATATATTTGAAGAAACAGCCAAACTAAGGGGTCGTCCAATTTATTTAAAGACAGGACCAAAGTAATGAAGCCAATTCGCATTTGAGAATGGAACAATAATATAATTTATATTCCTAAATATGTGGTGAATTTCAACTATCAAATACAAGGGGGTCAATAGTAAGGATGAGCAAAACTGAACTGGAACAAGAAAAAGGGAGCCAAAATCAACAATTTTTGTTTGTTCAGTGTGAAAGTTTTATTACTGATTAATATTTGGTTCAGTTCAGTTTTGATATGATTGTATTGTATCCTAAGAAAATTGATATGATTATATATTTCTGCCCCATGACCAAAATTTATCTTGCCTTGCATTAAATAAATGTATATGCAAGTATGTATGTATACATATGCCTGTATATTTGAATTTAAACACATTGCTCCCACTAACTGAATTTTCTGAATCGGCTCCTGGCATCAACCATATGTGGAGATTGTTTTCCAGCAAAATGGTTTTAGGATAGCAGAAATATGTTTATAAAGAATTGAAAGATTAAAAAAAAAAAACTAAAGCAGATGCTGAAACATGATACGAAACTGACCCTTATGCCTTTGCTAGTTGTTATTATCATTCTTGTTATGTAATTTCTCATTTTTAGAATGGAGATGTGGGAGAAGGATGCATCAAAGGAATAAGAGAACATGTGATGATGTATTTCTGTTGAAAGAAAATGTTCATTCCAAACCATGTCAATGTTATGAGCTGATGCACTGAAGTGTTTTTTTCCCCTGAAATAGGATATTGCTTCTCGTCTGGGGCTTCTTCAAGGTTCTGTGAGACATTTTGGCTTAAATGGTGATGTCAACAGTGTATTATTAATGTCAGATATTGTTCTTTATGGTTCTTCCCAGGATGAACAAGGTTTCCCTCCTTTAATCATCCGAGCCATGACATTTGGAATTCCTGTCATTGCTCCTGATATTCCAATCATGAAGAAATATGTAAGTACATTTAATTTTTTTCTGGTCTCGCTTTTTTTTCTTTCTAAATTTTCATGAGCTTCTTTCCTACATTTCTTTTTTTCCCTCCTTTTTCGTCAGTTCTTTCAGACATTGATGAAGTTATTGATATTCAGGTTATTGATGGAGTTCATGGGTTACTTTTTGAAAAATATAACCCTGATGCTCTGACGAGTGCCTTCTCTTTGTTGGTATCTGATGGGAAAGTTTCTAGATTTGGTAAAACTGTTGCTTCCTCTGGAAGACTGCTCGCCAAGAACATGCTTGCAACAGAATGTGTAACAGGGTATGCAAAGCTTCTGGAAAATGCACTCAGTTTTCCTTCAGATGCCTTGTTGCCAGGTCCATCATCCCAGCTTCAACAGAAGGTATGGGAATGGAAATTGTTCTTGAATGAAATTGTGCCAGAAACTGATGACCTTGTAAGCATGGAGGAGAGTTCTTCCAAAGGATCTAGCATTGTGTTTTCACTTGAGGAAGAGTTGACCATTAAAATAGATTCAACTAACATCTCTGGAAATGGAACTGATATTTTAGTTCCGGATATTCCAACTGAATCAGATTGGGACATTTTAAACAAAATTGATGGATTAGAAGAATATGAGAGGCTAGAGATGGAGGAGGTATGCTATTTAGTTGCTAGTACAGAATGTGAGTTTGTAGTTCCTGTCATCTCTGATTCTTTTTGGCTTAAGTGTGAAGTTATGTCCTGATTTGTAGCTTGAAGAAAGAACAGAAAGGAACCCTGGTATCTGGGATGACATCTATCATAATGCTAGAAAATCTGAGAAGCTAAAGTTTGAGGCAAATGAAAGGGATGAGGGAGAGCTTGAACGGACGGGACAGCCAGTATGCATTTATGAGATATATAATGGACCTGGGGCCTGGCCATTTTTGCACCATGGCTCTCTGTACCGCGGGCTAAGTCTTGTGAGTATCTTTTTAGCTTCATAAATGATATTCAGAAATTTATAGCACATTGTATCTTTCAACAAATGGTATTGTTAGAAAAAGATGTTAATGAAACTCAGAAATAGGCATTTCACATCTGCACCTGCATGAATGCTTTTTTAAACATGAACTGGTACCTTTATTCCCTTGTAATGTGTGAATGAGTGAGGTAGAGGAATATGAGATCTTAGTTTTTATTTGCTGTGGAAATATGCACCCAAAAGCACTTCGGATGAGAAGTGATAGTAGTGGTCGGTGCATTTGAGCTTTCTTTGAGAAAGCAATTAAAAAACTAAGAAAAAGAAGCAAGAAACTGACTGTCTGGATCTTAAAATAGTTTTAGATTCTTTGATATTTTATTGCTCTGAATTTAAATCACAAAACACATTCTATTAATTGAATATTTGAATACTTTTTCAATATAAAAATGTCCTTTCTGTTGGTGGTTTCTTTTTGTGTTTAGCTTGGCTGCTTTTGAATAGTCAAACATCTTTTCTTAGCATCTTTATGTATGGCAGTCAACAAAATCACGAAGATCAAGATCGGATGATGTGGATGCAGTTTCTCGGCTTCCCCTTTTAAATGACACCTATTATCGGAATATTCTCTGTGAGATTGGAGGAATGTTTTGTATTGCAAATAAAGTGGACAACATCCACAAGAGACCTTGGATTGGGTTTCAATCATGGCGTGCTGCTGGTAGGAAGGTACTTTTTATGTTGGTCAAATTTTATGTTTACATATGGAATTGGCACATTTTGTTTTCATAAACCTAACTCGTGGTCATTGATGTTATCCTTGAATTTTTACGCTAAATTTTTCTCACTGTGAATTTCAAATTTTGTTGGAGAATCCCACATCAAAAAACTTGAGGAAGTTAGATGCATAGAGTATATCAGACTAATTACATCCCCAGTCGATTTGGGTTTTCAATCTCATTGTATGCTTCTGTTGAGAGTTTTCCCAATTGTAGTGAAGTTCCCTTTGCTTGTATCGGATCACATGCATTTCAAGTTTCTGAAGTTGCACTTAGGCTGCAAAAGATTCATAGTACTTGTTTAATGGTCCAAGTATCAAGGACTTGGCCCGTCTTAAAATCCAAGCGTAGATAAACTACAATGTCGACCACTTGATGTCCCTTTGACACATCTGCTATGGTTACTTTGTACCTTTTTCTTTTTGTATAATTTTGCTTACTATACACTTGCGTATGGGGCTCCATAATCCATATTGCCACTCTTGTTCCTAGCAAAATAAATCCGACCCCTTCCTTTGTTTTTGATGCATATATTGGATACTTTAGATGATGATCTTTTTTAGTGGGGGTTGTGATAGTAACAAATAGTGTGAAACTTTGTCAAATATCATGATTTGTGCTCTGATAGTCTAAAAACGTAGTTCAGAAAATTGATTTAGCTACTAATTTTCACAAACTTCTCTTGGCATTTTCAACATTGTATTTTTTTCATTAAAGCAGGTTTCACTCTCCAAAGAAGCTGAAAAGGTTTTGGAAGAAAAGATACAACAAGATACTAAAGGCAATGTGATTTACTTTTGGGCTCGCTTGAATGTTGATAGTGGAGTTACAAGAAGCAATAATGAACTAACATTTTGGTCCATGTGTGATATCTTGAACGGGGGACACTGCAGGTATATTTGTGGTAAAATGTTTTTTGCATCTTTTTACAAAGATATTGTTATCACGTTATAGCTGTTTGTCACAGTTTATGCATGTCCTTCGATGCATTTTATTTGGTGTAAAATCGAACCTCATGCTTCAGCTTTTCAGAAAGCTGTCGTGTGCCATATATTAAGTCCTTCTCTTTAAATCAAATTTATGCTCGCTAACTTCAACTGTATTCATGTATGGAAAATACCAACTTTTAATTTATTTCTGAAGAATTCTTTTCAAAGGAATGCTGGACAAAGTATTTGGACGGAGTCTTATGTCATCAGACATGTTTAAATTTCATTATATTCCTAAACTGTTTGCTTCCATTCTGAAGCTAATAGTTTATTAAATGAATGTACACAGAACTACTTTCGAAGCCACCTTTCGGCAGATGTATGCTTTACCATCTCATCTTGAAGCTCTCCCCCCTATGCCAGAAGATGGAGGTCACTGGTCTGCCTTGCACAGCTGGGTCATGCCAACCCCTTCCTTTCTAGAATTTATCATGTTTTCCCGGTACACATCGTAATAAACATTCTATTTTCGGTTATCTCGAGTGATGAAGACATCAGAAGTGTAATTGTAACAGCAGCTGACCAGTGCATTTGAATTGCAGGATGTTTGTTGATTCTCTTGATGCGTTGCATGCCAATTGTACCCAAACGAACTACTACTGCTTGTTGAGCTCCTCAGAGCTTGAGGTAAGAAGGTGTTTTGGATCCTGCAGTGCCTGTTTTTTGTTCGCTAGACTATAGTATAATTATGTTATCTTGCAATTATCCTGCAGGACGTACACTGTTATTGTCAAATTCTGGAACTCCTTGTTAATGTTTGGGCTTACCACAGTGCTCGAAAAATGGTTTACATAGACCCACGAACTGGTTCTGTACAAGAGCAGCACCCGGTCGTACAAAGAAAGGAAGTTATATGGGCCAAGTACTTTAATCTCACATTGTTAAAGAGTATGGATGAAGATCTTGCAGAGGCTGCAGATGATGGTGACCATCCAAGGCAAAGATGGTTGTGGCCGTTAACTGGAGAGGTGCATTGGCAAGGAATTTATGAAAGAGAGAGGGAAGAAAGATACAGGCAAAAGATGGACAAGAAGAGGAAAACTAAAGAGAAACTATATGAAAGATTAAAATCAGGATACAAACAGAAACCACTTGGAAGGAGAAAAATCTAGCAACTTTGGAAATCGAAACATATATACATAGACGAATTAGAAATTAAAATGATGTAATTCTTGGAACAATACCTGGAGTCCTTGACGTCTAGTCTAACAGCTAGTAAACCTGGAGTTTGCTCAGCTCGGGAAATGGAGGAAAACGTTGCAGCCATGGAGGGAGAATGGTCGGTGCCTTAATAATCTCACGCTCACTGGAAGTCGAGGTATTTTTTGGACTCACATGCCACCCCGCCATTAATTCAAATTCTTTACTACCACCATTTTAAATGATTACAAAAGCATTGTATTCTTTTAAAATTGTACATTCTTCCAACAGTGTAGAGGCCAATTTCGTTCTGAATAAGAATAGCTTCCCAATTCTTTGCGCTCTTGCATCTGTTACTGTTACTGTTTTTACTCGCATGCTGCATATACATTTTTGTGTTTGTGATTTTTCTTTTTTCATTTCATTAATGATATACTTAATTACTAATATATGAAAACATAGTAATAATCACAATTAATTTAGATAATTAGGTATTCAATACCAATTAATTAAGGTGCTGCATTGGCCTTTCTCAATGGCATGCATTTTTTATTCTTTTAACTTACAAAATCCCAATTTTTGCTAACAACTTCTTTATTTTACTTTTTCCTTTTTGTTCACGGGAACTCGTCATTTCCTCCTCCCCCGTAACCCGATCCGCTTCCATATCCTGACCCATAACCGTTACCTCCGCCGCCGCCGCCTCCTCCACCTCCTTGTCCACCACCTCCACCTCCACCTCCACCTTTTCCTCCCCCACTTCCATACCCGGATCCACTTCCACTACCATATCCTGACCCACTTCCATTTCCTGAACCTCCACCTCCTCCTCCTCCTCCTTTTCCACCACCTCCACCTCCACCACCAGACCCGGACCCATATCCAGATCCACTACCTGATCCATAACCTGAACCAGATCCACTGCCAGAACTAGACCCACCACCACCCCCGCCTCCACCACCACCTCCTCCACCTCCACCTCCTCCACTACCATAACCACCTGCACCACCATATCCTTCACCACCTCCAGACCCATATCCTGAACCTGACCCTAATGCTGAGCCACCACCTCCTCCACCACCACCTTGTCCACCTCCTCCACCGCCACTAGCTGTCTTGGAAAACCTAGCAGCAAAACAAACATCCACAAGAAGCAAGACAAGTAATGCGGCTCCTAGCAGCCTTGAACTTGCCATCCTGGAGCTATCCAAAAACTCAAAACAGTAGAACAAATACTTGACAGGTAACACTAAAGATTGGCGATCAATTATAGATTAGAAGGAAAATAGTGCGATACAATAGTAGTTGTGTTTGGTTACTGAAAATGCATAAGCATGTAACCCTATTTATAGGCATTTGCAGAAGGTGCATGCATGATAAAAAAAAAAAAAAAAAACAACAAGGAAGACAGATGCAGCGATTCTAGTAGCTTCTTTCACTTATTGTATTAAATTAATTGAAAATAATAATGAAAGGGGTGTGGGTGTTAGTGGTGGTGGTGGTCTTGGTGTGCTTAGTGGTGGACGACAGTCTACTTTCTCTTCTAACAATCGCAATACCTTAAGCTTTGCAAATTATTATTATTATTAACTGCAAAACAAATATAAAATATGGAGTTTCCTCCGGTCGAGGAATGCTCATATAGGTGTTTTTGATAGCTTTTTTTAGAAAAATATAAAATATAAAATATTTAATAAAATTGCTATATATCTTTATACATGAATTAAGTTAATAAAAAAAAGAAAAAGAAAAATAGTTGGTATGAAATTAGACATAGAATTAGAAGAGAAGGAAGTCGAGCATGGAAGAAGGATGATTAGTTACGAGGGTGTGGGGGTTTGACTTTGAGAGTGTTGGCAAAGACGACGGCAGCAGTCGATTTCATGCATCTCTATGATCCACTCATCTAATGCAAAAGTGCGTCCTGGAATGCACTTGCAGTTGGTGAGGTTGGACTACACATGTTGCTCCGTCATTAGTTTTAATTACTTAATTATAATTAATAATATATATCTCCTCCTCATTTCATCTCCCTACGCATCCCCCCCATTGTTATCACTTTTCCCTCTTCCATCCTCATATTTTTTTAAAAATGATTTTTCTCATTTATTATTTTAATTTATAAATTTCAAAATCAAATACTAATAGTATTTTATATGAAATAATAATTTTTTAATCGTAATTTATTTTAACATAAAAATAATAACATTTTTATATCCAATAGCCGTATATTATCGTAATAGAATTTTCCATGCATGCGTACAGATGTAACAAGTCGACACGTGGCCTCCATATTAAGTAACATGCGCAAGTTCGGATGGTGATCTTTCCCACTGACAAATGCCCTGAATTGAAGTTTTTTTTTTTTTTTTCATGGAATATACTGGAACTTTATCCAACTAAATTAAGAATTTATTATTTAGAAAAATAAAATAATAATATGAGGAGGGAGGAATAATAGTATATAGTTGCGTCCACTGAGACTTCACCAACCCAAAAATGGTGACTTGGAATGGGGTTAGTGGGGAGTTGGTCATATATGTCGTTTGAAACGCATTCTTAGCATGACAAGTGGCATCTTTCTTCCTTGGTCTCCACTTCCTCCAAGCATGCTATCTTGCTTTTATTGTAAGTTATTTCATTATTATTTAACATAAAATTATTTATTATATTGAGAGTTATTCAAATAAAAAAACAGCCATTTTTATTTGGTTATTTTCAATTTTAAATAATTAATATTTATTTAAAACAATATATTAAGTTAATCGAATTCATCATGTAATAATTTCATATGTATTTAAAGAATTATCCTAGTTTAAAATTTTATATTAATTAAATTTATATAAAGATTATTAATTAAATATTATGAAATTGAATCATAATATTTTGTCAATTATTGACGTTGGAAGTTTGGATGATTTACAGCTTTTAAGCACTTTAAAAAAAAGAGAGTTTTCTATGAACTGACTTATCATTTCTCCCGATTTAATATTGTATTCCATGAGATAATCATTATAATATAATATAATATAATATAATATATGTATGCGCATATCCCTACATACAAGTTAAACGAGGAGGATAAAGGCATTGGGACGATTCGTTTTAGTTATGAATATCCCAATTAAATCATTATTATTTTAATTATGTTGAAGGATTTAAATCATTAACTTATCAACAAATTTCTAAATTCATTACATAATTTTAAATTATCTATCAATAAAATGAAAATAAGAGATAAATAAAACCTCTAAAACTAATAAATGCATTAATTGATTTCATTTTTTTTATTATTTTTGGTTTAAAAATTCCAATTATTAACTAATAAAATATATAAATTTAATAAAATATAACATAATATATATATATATATATATAAATTTATAAACCAGGCCTAGATGGGTTTTATTCGTTAAGTAACTATTCAATTTATTTTGATTGTTTTTTCATATATTAATAACAATAATAATAATTTATTTGACTTTTAAAATTTTAAAAATTTAATATATAAATAAACTGTATCCAATTGTAATATATCCACTTTAATTTTGGCTACTGGATGTTATAATATTTTTGTTTTGGATTAGAATGCTATGAAGGATATATTACATATAGTATTCATTATAATTATTTATTATTAAATAAATAACTTACTATTACTATAATTATAGGAATTAAATTATATTAAATATATACCTATTGAAATTATATCAAAATTTAGATACCATAAAAAAATAAACACCTAAATATTAAAATTTAGACAATTTTTAAGTCTTATATTTGAGAACTAAATATTACAATTAAAAATTAAATTTTAAAATGTTCAATATGATTTAAAATAATCTATTAATTATATTATATTTATAATTGATTATTTAAAATATTATAATATAATATAATAATCATGATCTATTAACTTTTTATCCAGAAGTCGAAAATCATTTTGATTAATAATTATATTTAATATATAAAAAGATAATTAAACAAATACAATTATTCGAAAAAATGGTAATAAATAATAATGTAGTTGAAAACTTTTAACGGCTGAGAAGTTTACTTCATACACATTCGATGACATTTATAAGAAATTTAAACATTTTTAATAATATTAAAAAATATGATTTATCAAGAGGTTTATAATTAATAAATATTTAAAATTATATACAACTAATTCTTATTTAATTTAATATTGTTTAAGAAATATTAAAAACTTAAACCCTTAAATTTAATAATAAATATTGTTGAAAAAGATGATTAAATTCCAAAAGCGTATGTTATCAACGAACAAGAAACTGCAGAAGAGCTGAGTTTGTTACTTGATTTAGCTCTACGGTCATCGGTGTTCGGTTTTCCTATTTATCATCGCAATTAACGACGGCGGATCAAACACTGTCCGTACGTATATCGCTTCCCCTTTGAATTCGCCGTTCGTTTATGATTATATAATATCTATCTCATCTCATCTCTATCCTTGTTTCTTTTGTTTCTCAGCTCTGATTTCTTTCTGATCTGTTCAGGTACCTCACCTTTATCGCAATTCAATTGCTATTTTTTCGTGCATTGATTTATTGATGATTGATTGAGATTGTATTAAGGTTTTATTTTTTGATTCAAGAAATGTTTGGATCTAAATGAGGAAATTAAGTGTAGTTGTTACAATGTTGAGCTTTTTCTCCCTTTT
Organism: Dalechampia spathulata; assembly: GCA_948192965.1. Classification (NCBI taxonomy): domain Eukaryota; kingdom Viridiplantae; phylum Streptophyta; class Magnoliopsida; order Malpighiales; family Euphorbiaceae; genus Dalechampia; species Dalechampia spathulata. The sequence continues at coordinate 61,660 of CANYBF010234010.1, read as the reverse complement.
TCTTTTTTAAACTCGTTTTATTGCCCTTGTCTTTTAGGTGTTAGATTGGATTTGTATTGAGATAATATCATAGGTATTGTTGTTTGGGAATGTAATCGAGCCTAGTGAGTATAATGCCAGATTTGAGCTGGAGCTCTACTGGATACGAGTACAGTAAAATTCAAGTTTTTATGAGCTGATGCTGAGTAGCTCATGAGTTATTTGACGCATTTATACCTCTAACATTGGCCCTTTCGAAACTTTCTTTTTTAGGTTAGCGAACAAAATAGTCCTTAAAAAAATGAATTAATGAATTCATCTTGTCATCGTCCTTAGAAAAATTCTTTTAGAATTATCATGTATAGGAGACATCTTTGTCCTTATGAGAATCCTTTATTGATGTAGCTTAGAAGTTCTAAATCCATGACATTCTCTAGCTTAACACATATTCTCATTGATAAGATACAGTCAACTGCATGCTTATGTTTATGAATGTGCAGAATACCTCCGTTCAAGTGAAATGTAAGCTTTCAGATACAGGGTACAGCTATGATGAGTTGTTAAGTGATATATGTATTCATTTTCATGGTTTATTTTAGCAAATTTTGTTAACTGTCTTTTTGAGGCTTTCATAGTGTGTTGACTTCATGCCTTATTTTTTTTCTTAGCGTATATATGATGGTAAAATCTTAGTCTACAATGTTAACTATTAATTATTTAGTAAGGAACTCATGATTTTCTGTTTTTAAAAATGAAATATTAGAGGTATACTGTGTATGGATCTATGACCAAAAATGTAATGGGAAGGAAGAACTGTTAAACTTATCCAGAGGAATTTAAGTCTCAATTTTTGGAAGATTAACTTTTCTTTGTTGCTTTCTGGTAGTGAGAGGAGTTAACCTTTGAGAGGGATCATCTGGTTAATACTCCTTTACTAAGAAGTAAAATGATTTCACTTTACACTTCTGTTGTACAATTTGTGCCTTGATGCTAGGAAGAGAGATGGTAAGCATGTTACTAAATTTCTCAGCGTGTAATGCATTTGCTCATTATCATCAGGTGTCAAGTTGGGGTAATAAACAAATAGAATCTATGGGAACGGAGGAGATCCATAAGGACATTGGTGTTGACAACTGGTTTTCACAGTTAACCTATGATCAATGGGTACCAATACCTGTTTCAGGTGCACGGCCATCAGCTCGTTATAAGGTAATCCTTGTAGAATTAATTATCATTGCATAACAAAAAAATTGTTCCAGTCAGTTCTAAACCTTATTTCTTTTTGGCCATTACCTGGTGTCTATTTTATTTAATTTGTTTCAGCTAAATATTGGGTTTGATATTTTCTTTTTTAAAAAATTTAATCATTAATGACATATTGACTATGCAAATTTGGGCATGTTTAGCATGCTGCAGCAATTTCTGATGGAAAACTCTATCTCTCTGGTGGGAGTCGGAATGGCCGGTACTTATCTGATGTTCAGGTGTCTACTTTATCTATATGCGCATGCTCATGAATTCTTATCCTTAGGGTAAAAGCATCATGTTCTATTTGATGTTTTTTTGCAGGTGTTTGATCTTAAAAGTTCAGCATGGTCTAGTCTGAAACTAACTGACCTGCATGATGACAAAACTGAAGAACATGGCTTGAAGGAAGTTCTTCCAGCTACGTCAGATCATAGTATGGTAAGACATGTTTAAGTGGATAGAGACAAGACTACAGAATTGCACTTCCATGCTAAGTGCATAGCTGTATTCTCTGTCTAGAAATTCTAGCTGTTTGTTTAATAGTTAACATGATTTCAAGTTATTACACTTTGTCAGATCAAGTGGGGAAACAAACTCCTACTCCTTGGTGGGCATTCCAAGAAATCTTCAGATAGGATGATAGGTTTGTTTCTCTTACGCTCATTCTAAGAGTTGCCCTGTATTTTGTTTAACCTATTGATGGCAACAAATATTGTTTTTGAAATTCTTATTGTGTTATAATTACTTCTTGTAGTTCAATTTATTGATCTGGAGACACATCATTGTGGTGTTTTGGAGACATCGGGAAAAGTTCCGGTAGTAGTTTTACTAACTCATTTTAAGTCTGTTTATGTGCTGCTTTTGTTTCTCTTTGTTTTCAGCTGTAATATATTTTAAGAAATGCTGTGGAATGGTTGTCAGATCTCAAAATTTGAATTTTTAAGATTCTAAAGTATTTTTCAGGTAGCACGAGGGGGGCATTCAGTTACTTTGGTTGGTTCTAAGCTGATTGTTTTCGGTGGAGAAGATGGTAGAAGGAGATTGCTTAATGATATTTATGCTCTTGATCTGGAAAAAATGATTTGGGATGTCTTGGAGACAAAGTAGGTTTCTATCGCTTTCTACAATCAGGCACTTGCATGTTTTCAGAAGTTTGCTGCATCACATATTGTGTTTTGACAGGCAGACAGCTCCAGCTCCCAGATTTGATCACAGTGCTACAGTACATACTGACCGGTACCTTATAGTATTTGGTGGCTGTTCTCATTCATTGTTTTTCAATGACCTTCATGTACTTGACTTGCAGACTGTAAGTGTTATCTCCTGTATAGGTTTCTTTCATTTGTCTAATTTTGCATTTTAGAAATGTGAAGGACATTGCAGACTGTAAGTGTTATTTCCTGTATATGTTTCTACCTCTTGCATTTATGTGATATTTTCTTGATTGAAAGTTGTAGATAACTACTGTCCTGGGGTTTCTATAGGTGGAAATAAGTTTTCACCTGATATAGCTCCTCTGATTTGCAAGTACAACTGGTATGTCTGTTTTATCAGCAATTCATCATGAGAATATCTCAATGTTGCAGATGGAATGGTCCCAACCAGAGATTCAAGGTGATTTGGTAACCTCTAGAGCTGGTCATGCTGGCGTAGCCATTGATGAGAACTGGTACATTGTTGGTGGTGGAGATAACAAAAACGGTATGTAGTGATTATAATTCCCAAATTCTCATGTCAGCTGAACTTGTACATATTTTATAAGAACTTGTGTGATCCTCCATTAATGTTTGTTTATAGGTTGCCCGGAAACACTCGTGTTGAATATGTCTAAGCTATCATGGTCAACATTGACAAGAGTAAAGGGGAGGGATCCTCTTGCTAGCGAGGTCAGTGTGTTTGTCAACATTTGGGTTTTTGTATAGCTATGCCATAATATGGGAATATCCTGGAATGGAGTAAAATGAATTTTTTTCTTTTCTACTAATATGAGAGACGTTATAGTTCTCCTTTTTTGCTGCAATCTTTATGGTGAAACTTGTCTGCAATATACGATTTTACGATATTGGCAGAAAGCTGGTGGAATTGTTAGTTTTCATTCATGCTTTCCGAGCTCATTATTGTTTGAACCGCACTGATGTCATTTTGAAAAACTAGCTAACCTTTTGTTGTTCTATGTATATACGGTAATGAACATTTGTGTTTGCTGCAAGATACCAGTAACAAGAGACAGAAAAAAAAGGAATTGCTGCCTTTCAGGCAATGGGACATAGAAAAACAATACCAAACATTGTACATATATCAAATGTGTGTCACAAACATTGCATAAACAATATATAATTAATTAGATAAAAAAAATTAAATATTTTATTTCAGTTTAGAATTATATTTGAGTATAAAAGTTGTATTCCTATTTGAACATGATTCTCTCATTAGTGTCAAAATTACAATTTTTATACCAAATTAATGAATATTTTTATTTGCGTATAGAATTTTTTTTAATGTTTAGTCTTACCTACAAGGCTTCAATGGTCATTCTATTGCCAAGTCTGCATTCCACGAAAGTGAGATAAGTAATGATTCTTAAACTATACATGATTAAAAAAATACAAAATATTTGTATTTATTCACATAATTATTAGAAGTTATATTTTTCTGAACTGAAATTTTCCTTACTGGGTAAATAATTAATAATATCAAAGAATCACTATTTCGATTTAGAAGTATATTAGATTATGCATTATTTTTTGCTTTAGCACTTATTAACTGTTGAAGCTTCTATTCAAATTCATTAATTTTTGAACGTCATCAGAATATTACAGTGAGGTGCAGCTTAAGCACCAAAGATGCATGCCTGCTGCTCCTTTGTTGAGGCACGACAGCTGGTGCCTCGTATACCTTAGGCATACCTAAGGCGTGTTTTATGACCATGTCTTCATTCTTTATTTCTTTAAGCATTTCATCTTTGTGATTTGAACTTTTGATTCAATTGACTGTGCCTTGAGCTTCCAAGGTCTGTGCATAGGCACACTAAACATGTGCTTGAGTGAGGCTGCAACCTTCAAGGTATCAAGGCTCTAAACTTGGAAGCTGGAGCACCTTGTGCCGCAATACCCTTTTTTTAGATTATGATACCAAACTTCTTAAATTTGAGCAATTGGTGCAACTGGTTATAGTATCGTACATCTTATGGAAGAGAGTAGTTTTATGTTCTTTTACATTTTTTTTGTTAACCTAGGAGACCAGCTTCTATGTTATGTTGCTCGTTGTGCAATATATCTAAATACAACTTTAAAAGCAGGGGCTTAGTGTTTGCTCAACATTTATCGATGGAGAGAAGCATCTGGTTGCCTTTGGCGGGTATAACGGCAAATATAATAATGAGGTATTTTACCATCACTGTTGGTACTGGTTTATGATGCCAATGTATTTCATCATTCTCCTCATTACTTAATTCTCTTCATGGTTTACTCAACTTACCTGTAGGTTTTCATCATGAGACTCAAACCAAAAGACATGCTCCGTCCGAAGATTTTTCAGTCTCCAGCAGCAGCTGCAGCCGCAGCTTCTGTTACTGCCGCATATGCCATGGCCAAATCTGAAAAGTTGGATTTCTCTAACATAAACTTAGATATAAATGGTGTTGAAAGCCATCCCTCTGAACAAGATATAACGATGGAAATTGATGCGATTAAAGAAGACAAAAAAGTACTGGAACTGTCACTTGCAGAAGTCAGAGCAGAAAATTCCCGACTTGGGGAAAAGATCGATGAAGTTAACAGTACTCATGCAGAATTATCTAAGGTGTTTGTTTGATGCTATAAATTCAGACGAGTGATTTTGTTTTTCTAAATTCAATAAGATTAGTTTATTATAAACATTATTGCTGCATTTTTCATTCAGGAACTTCATTCAGTCCAAGGTCAACTGGTAGCTGAGAGATCGAGATGCTTTAAATTGGAGGTTTACTTTTCTTTCACATAACCTCATGAAATCTTTTATTTTTCTTTATACTGTTATTTTGAGCTAATGATCGGAAAACTTCTTCCATTTTCTTTTTCTTTTTCAGTTGTGGTTAATGCTGCATTTCTAGTCATTTATATACAGTTATATACAATTGTAGGAATTATGGCGAGGCTTGGGAGAACATACTCGAGCTCTCAAATTACTTTGTTGTATACAGATGCATATATATATATATATATATTTTTTTTTTTTTTTTTGTTTAAAATGAAGTTCTACGATCTACATTAGCTTTAGATGCGAGATGTTTAAGGGGAGAGGAAAGGGACATAACACGCAAATCCAAGACTTAGGAGAGGGACGCTCTTCAAGGATAGAGTTTAAGCGTCTCCATCCACCACTTTTGGTAGGGTTGACATCCTTATGTTGAGAACTTTGCAATGGAAAGGAGAGTGGTTAACACCATTATATCGCATCTAAATTTAGTTCAGTGTGAAATTTGTTTCTTTGCAACATAAGCTAACATCAAACAATTTGAAGTTGTCGCATATGTCAGCCCAAGTTCTTTTGCGGTAAATAACACGAAACAGCCCATTGTTTGGATCACAACTTTTAGTAATCACCAGCCCTTTTCTTATTCCTTGGACGATCAACTTGTGTTATCATCTGAAAATTTATACTCGCTGAATCCGATTAGTTTTGGATAATATGGCTTATATCTTACAGGCACAAATTGCTGAGTTGCAAAAGATGCTAGAATCGCTGCAATCCATAGAGAACGAAGTACAGCTACTAAGACGACAGAAGTCGGCACTGGAGAAGGAGATGGAGCTTCACGCAGCTGCTGAGAAACAAGGTTCAGGAGGTGTCTGGCGATGGATAGCTGGATAAACTGACAAAAGTCTAATGCAACAGATACTCTCTTTGAAGCCACAGGAACGTTAGCAGCATCAACAATCATGCCTGCACTTTCTCGAACAACTGTTATTTTATCTACACATGCATCCATAGCCGTCGTGTTACTACAGTTTGATGGCTGTTCAAGCATAAAGAAATCAATCTATTACGGTAAACAAAATAGAAACGGTGTTTTGGTGGGACGTTGTCCTTTATCAACATCGAATTTGGAATACTTTTACGTTTCATTCCATGATGCCATAGGATTTTCATGCATTACGCTGTCAGTTTTTTTTTTTTTTGAAAAAAAATTCTTTCATTGTTGTACAAGTGAATTATGTCATTTGTTTTTAGTAGATTTTAGATTCCATTTGATGTTTATGTTAAATAAAGATATAAATTCCTATTGATGCATTTTTGTAGTTCCATATCTTTGAGCAGATCCCTTTCATCTTCAACGCAGAAGAGCTTGATTATCGAGCTATGACTAGAAAGCCTCCCTAATAGTTAACTTTTCTGTAATGAGCATTCAAATTGGGAGGATCATATTTATTAAAATCAATATAAAAATAAAATTAATTTGAATTTTCTTTTCATCTTCTTCTTCGTCAATTCGTTGTCAGTCAAAAATCGAAGGATGCGGGCATTTCAGAATAACGGTTGATATGATCAATCTTCCTCCTACAAGAAGCGACTGTCGAGGCTAAGCTCGAGGCTAAGCTAGCCAATACTGGTTTTCTGTTATCATTTCTAAGCTTGACAGTGCAAGATGATGGCTGCAGGTTTTCAAAACAATTTATTCATTGTCTACTTTTCTACAACGTTGCGTATGATGTCTTTCAAATATAGATATCCAAACATTCTGAACAAGATAAACTATTTCATCACATTCCAACGCAACCCGCAGCTGCTCAGCTCCGTCACCAATTTCCCCGCAGGTATCAATGTTGCTTCTTGTTTCTGCCTTTTTCCTAGCAATTGATAAGCCAGTCAACTTCTTTCTGGAGAACAGCTCGGAGCTACGAAATATAAAGGAGCTAGAGCTTTGAAACAGCTCGCAGTTTGCTTTGCGGAACAAGATCCTTCCTCAGGATTTTCCCAGCAGCAGACTTCGGAATGGTGTTGATAAAACTCGCTCTCCTAACTTTCTTGTATGGAGCAACCTGAGATTTTCATGGAAACCCAAATCAGAAACTAAATCTGGCAACTGTAAGGAAAGAGAAATTTGACAAGTTATAAGATTGAGATTGACCTGACTTGCAACGAATTGAATGACTTGTTCTTCAGTGAGATTAGAATCAGTTGCTCTCACTATGTATGCCATCGGTATCTGTCCTGCTTCTTCGTCGTCAAGACTGGAAAATGTCATCGACATGCATGTTACTGCAACGTGCACGAAAAGATACATGTGATATATTGAGATGACAAGTCAACTCACGGTATAACTGCTGCATCAAGCACTTGGGGATGGGTCAGAAGCAATGCTTCTAGTTCTGCTGGAGCAACCTGCAAGTAGCATCAAACAACTTGCAGAAGTTAATGAACAAGATGAGAGTTTATGAAATTGAAACCAGCTGTTTGCATACCTGATACCCATTATGCTTGATAATTTCCTTGATCCTATCAACAATGTGAAGACATCCATCTTCATCAAAATAACCAAGATCACCAGTTTTTAGCCAACCGTCAGAGTCAATCGTAGCAGCCGTCGCCTCGTCATTTCTGAAGTACCCTTTCATTATTGTAGGGCTCTTCAACCATAGCTCCCCTTCTTTGCAAGCTGGTAAAGTCAATCCTGTTTCGAAGTCTACTATCTTAGCTGTAAAAGTTGGGACTAACTTTCCACAGGAGCCAGGATTTGCCTTAGCCTGCTCGTCCGAAATAAAAAATGTCGCCGCAGCACAGCTCTCTGTCAACCCATAACCCTGCCTCAACTCCACCCAAGGGAATCTCTCCCTGAATTCTTGAGCCAGTTCCTTACTCAAGGGAGCTGCGCCAGACCCGACTCTCCGTAAAGATGACAAGTTGCACTTAAGTTTATTAGTATATTTAACTAACGCTAGAATCACAGGCGGCACTGCAGGTATATTATTAACTTGATGAACTTCAATTGCATCAAGCATAGCTTGTAGATCAAATTTTTGCATTAACACAGTTGTAATCCCGGCACAAAACAATCCTAACCCAAAAAACGCGAGGCCATAGATGTGAAACATTGGAATGAAACACAAGAATACATCATCCTGAGATGATGATGCATATACTGACCATTTCAGGAGTGTCATAATAGATATGAAGTTCCTGTGAGTTAGTATCACACCCTTGCTTGTTCCTGTAGTTCCTGAAGAGTATAATATAGCTGCTGTGTCTGACTGTGTTAGTCGAATTTCTGGAAACTCGACAGGATCAGAACATTCAATCAATTCTTCGATGGATAGAGAATCGCTATCGTTGGCAACTCGAGTTGTGAGCACTACAGGCAACCTGTTTTGTGTCAATTTATGCAGCTCTTCAGGAGCTGAAACTATAAGTTTAGCGCTCGAATCAAGTATCTGTTTAGCAAGTTCTGATTCTGTGTTGACAGGGTTAGCAGGACTCAATACTGCTCCAATGGAAAATATAGCTAGGCATATTGTCGGGTACAGAATTGTATTAGGCGACACAACGAAAATGACATCACCTTTCCGGATCCCGAGACCATGGTACAAGCCAGAAGCTAAGGCACGGATCGACCGGCGAAGCTGAGCATAGGTGACTTGGTGATTAGTGGCTATATCAATAAGAGCAACTTTAGCCTCAGCATGGTCAGGATGAGGGAACTGGGATAAGACATGGCGGGATGTGTCAAGGTCATGTCTAGTAGGAATTTGCAAGTGTCCACCAAGTTTATGGAGTGAATGGAAAATCCCGGTGGCTGAATCGAAACCGCTCCGGCCAAAAGGCAATCCAGCACTGATTGTTTCATCAGAAAAGGCAACAGCAGGCCATGATTCTTCCAAAGACATTTTCTTCCTGACAGATTTGGCAAGTTGCAGAAGATGTGGGAACTTGAGCTGCAGAAGAACAATGCCTACGCAATTATCTCATATAACTAAGCATGGTAAATGGGGCTGAATGGACGTCCTGGAAGGACATGAACATCGTTTTTTTGGGTTTATTTTTAACATTAACATCGTTAAAAACGCCAAATTTGGACATAATGAGTGTAGTTTTATGCATGTTAGAGGCCGGCCAGGGCGATATGGCCAAGTCCCCAAGGATCGAAGCTCAAGACTATAAAAATATCATGTGACGGTGATAAAGGACAAATGTCTTTTTCTTATTCGGCATTCTTCCATTTACTGTATGAAACATCGCCTCACCATATTTCCAATCATAATTAAGTATAATAAATTTTAAAAAATAATATTTATGCGACGGTACATATATAAACAAGATTGTACAGTTTAGGGTAGGATAAATCATCATCCATAAGTTTAGGGGTTTAATTGATCTTTTCGTAATCGATGGTACGTGCACGTGTTTTTCATGCTCCCCCGGTCTTCTTCCATTTAGCCTGTTACCCCCCTCCCTATACTCACGGCGTATGTTAGCCTGCCTCCAATCTCTGTCAAAACCCTACAGCCCACCTCCAACTCTCGACTTCAGTTCATGTGTTCTATTTCTTGATCTGTGTACCATAACACTCTTCTTGTTTTTTTTTTTTTTTATTTCTTTGCCGTTTCCTGTTGATTTTAGTATTTATTTTTCGATCTATAAAAAGAAATTAAAATAAAATGATGGGATCTGAAAATGATGGCGTTGAAGAAGCCCATCTCTACTCAAGCCGAGGGGAAATGGAAGATCTAGTGTTAAATGAGCTCCAATCCAACACTATCAACGGAATCAGCTCTTTTTCCGACGATTATCGTAGCGCCACCTCATCGCTTGCTGACGTGTCTCTTCACCACCCTCTATCTCCTCCGATGGTAGCCGCGCCAGCAGATTCTGATCCGTTGCTTTCTTCTCAGCCTTATCGCGATTATAATCTTCGGAACTCTAACGTCACCGTTGCACCTGATAATCCCTCCTACATCGAACCCCCATCTTATGCTGATGTCATTTTCAGTCCGTTTGATGGAAGTACAGTCCGTGAAATCAACGATGTTGATAGTCAGGGTCATAGTCCTAGTCGGTCATCAGATTCATCTACTTCTTTATCAAGGTCTTCGTCCTCTACCTCTGATTATATCAAAATTACAGTCTCGAATCCGCAAAAGGAGCAAGAAACTTCGAATTCGCTTGTTCCGGGAGGTAACACCTATGTCACGTATTTAATTACTACCAGGACGAATATTCCAGGGTTTAATGGTTCTGAATTTAGCGTTAGAAGACGGTTTAGAGATGTGGTCACTTTGTCTGATCGATTGGCAGAGTCGTATAGAGGGTTGTTTATACCCCCAAGACCAGATAAAAATGTTGTTGAGAGCCAGGTGATGCAGAAGCAGGAGTTTGTCGAGCAGAGGAGAGTGGCACTGGAGAAATACCTGAGGAGATTGGCGGCACATCCTGTGATCAGGAGAAGTGATGAACTGAAAGTATTTCTACAGGTTCAAGGGAAGCTGCCTCTGCCTACGAGTACTGATGTGGCTTCAAGGATGCTTGACGGTGCTGTTCAGCTGCCAAAGCAATTGTTCGGAGACACTGCAGCAGTGACGCCGGATGAGGTGGTTCAGCCAGCAAAAGGAGGAAGGGATTTGCTCAGGTTGTTTAGGGAGTTGAAGCAGTCTGTTGCTAATGATTGGGGAGGATCAAAGCCACCAGTTGTCGAGGAAGATAAAGAATTTTTGGAGAATAGAAATAGGATGCAGGATCTTGAGCAGCAACTCAGCAATGCTTCTCAGCAGGTACACAAGATTTCAGAGTTGCAGATTAGATGCATTATATGTTATAATGTGCAATTCATTGACTTTTATTATCTGTGCACTTTATTATTAGGCCGAGTCACTGGTAAAAGCCCAGCAAGATATTGGCGAAACAATGGGAGAGTTAGGATTAGCATTTATAAAATTGACAAAATTTGAAAATGAAGAGGCAATTTACAACACCCAGAGGATGAGGGCTTCTGACATGAAAAATGTGGCCACCGCTGCTGTCAAAGCTAGCAGATTTTACCGCGAGCTAAATGCACAGACTGTGAAGCATTTGGTAAATTTCAGTAACTATTCGTATTAGTTGCATTGTGAAGTTTTCAATTAGTTTATTTTTGTTCTGAATATTTTTGTTTACATCTTCAATTTCATATGTTAATGCATTTTGCAAGCTTTACCATGCTTCATGTTGAAACCACTTTTAAAATAGAGTGCAGTTAATTTTTTTGTGGTTTAATGATTGAACGTCACAATGGTTTTCTGATGTAACTTTCCTGTTATTTGATTGGGCAGGATACTCTCCATGAATATCTTGGGCTGATGTTATCTGTCCAGGGTGCATTTTCAGACCGTTCTAGTGCTTTGTTGACTGTGCAAACCCTCGTATCTGACTTGTCATCCTTGCGTTCAAGAGCTGAAAAACTTGAAGCAGCCTCATCAAAGATTTTTGGTGGTGACAAGTCGAGGATTCGCAAGATGGAGGAGTTGAAGGAAACCATAAGAGCAACTGAGGATGCAAAAAATGTTGCAATAAGAGAGTACGAGAGGATCAAGGTATCATACATTACTGCTTTATGTTTTGTCCCTGTTGATCTCTTTTCTTGATTTTTACCAAGGAAACCTATTTAGAAATCGGTAAACCTTTCTTTGCTTTGAAATGATAGAATTAATATTATATACAACCATTCTATAAAATTCAAGCAGACAGTTGAGCCCCATTCCTACTTTTGATGGCGCATCTCATTAGAGTGTATTGGAATCCCAGTCATAAGAGTGTATTGAACTCGCATCTGGCAAGTGGGACGCAATCTTATCCATCCTAAAGTGGTACTATTGGAATCTGAGACCATGTTGCTTTATGGTTTATTTATCCTATCTCTTTCATCTTTTATCCATTAAAGTGTCTTGCTAGTTTCTAGTTGTATTTTGGCTGTTAAAATTAATTCCTTGACTTGCAAACTACATTTAGTTTCTGAAGTAATTTTCTATTTGGACCTTTTGGTGTAATTGTTGGGAATATAGATCCCATGTTAGTAGAAGTAATGCTGCATAAGTGAAGAAGTTTGGATCTTGGTGCAGTTTTATTGATTTTTCGCAAGATGAGGTTCTAACTTCCCATTGTAATGGTTTTCTCTTTTTTTTCTTTTCTTTTCCCTTCTTTTTTTTTTTTGCCCTTTCAGGAGAACAATAAGACTGAACTAGAAAGACTTGATAAAGAAAGGCATGCAGACTTATTGAACATGTTGAAGGGTTTTGTTCTTAATCAGGTATTTTTCATGTTTTAAGTTCCTGTTCTTTGAGTTATAATAAACAGTTTTAGAGGACGTTCGTAGTCCTTTTGATAGCTTATGCTTAGTATTTTCTTGAACTTTCGTTTTTGTACCATATCTGATTTTATGAATTCATCTCTGCTTATATTTGCCAAGTCTGGTAGAACCTGCTGGAGAACATGAATATTCCCTATTTTTTTTTTTTATCACCATTGCGATGCCTTCAAAAATATGTTTTTCCACAATTGATGGATTAGTTTTGGCTCGAACTTCTGGATGCATCATTTCGACTGCATAGCCTTGGTGCTTTTAGGGTCAATTGCACTTAAATAGACTTTGGCAAGCCTAGTGGTTTTACCGCATGTCTTTTACTGCTTGGAGTTCATAAATCTGTTGCACTATCCATTTAGGAAACCTGCAAGAACATTAATATCCCATAAAATCCGGCTGAAATGAATATGTTAGATAATCTAGTGATTATATGAGATGAGTTGTCAATATAATGGGTAAATGTGCTTTATGAAGGTACCTAAATTGAGTACGTTAGGACGTTAGGCTTACTACTGTGATGGATATTGCTGTTATTAGTTTGTTGGTATTTCTTGATGGTCAAATGGAAAATAACAGGGCATTAATATTGGCTTAAAATTACCCACGAGATGAAGACCGAGGGCCAGGTAAACTGCGACCGTGTATATCACTAGATTTTTCTCATTATTGGATGATCTACTTTATTCACTTACAATGGTGCTGCTTGCAAATACTCAAGATCTCTCTATAATGGGTTGGCTGCATGAAGGCACATGACATATACGTGCATGCCTATTTATTTCCGTTATATTGAAGTGGACTGTAGAATACCGTTGTGTTGTCTAACTAAGATTAGGAAGGAAAATAAAACTTGAATAATTCGAGTCCTGAAACTGACGACAGCTTGTGGCTCCGCCAGGAGATTATTGCATGTAGGAGAAAAGTAGAGAGCTGGTGGCTTCCATGAACGGAAATAGTTGTAATTTTTGCATCCAACCATTCCATTATTGTCATTTATTCGCTGGTATGTGCATGTAATTGGGGAACATGTAGCATTTCTATTTGCTAGAGTAGTTGTATAACCAGTCACATCCACATGAATTGATCAAAGTACCTGTTGCAAACTTACCAATGAATCTATAAATGATGCTGCTAGTGGGTCTCAGAATTACATACCCCACCTTCATGTAATGACAAACTTCCAACACGCAGGTGGGATATGCAGAGAAAATTGCAAACGTGTGGGCAAAGGTTGCAGATGAGACTAGATCCTATGCGAGAGAGAGCTCTTAAATGGAATCTGCAAATGTAAATTCGGATCTTCAACTCTTTTTATTGTCTCTTTCTCTTTATATTTGTTAATTCACACTGTTAGTTAGGAAAATAATAATACAATAAACCAAAGGGAAGATATCTTTGTAGCTTATTCAATTATAATCTTTTTGGCTTCTCTGTTAATGGGCTGCTCGATTCTTATGGTTATATATTATATTATTAAATTATCTCACCATGTGTATGTGTGTGTACATATATTATACTCATGTTATTATTATTAGGATTATGTCGATGCATATCCCTAGAGGTATTCATTAATGATAGTAAATAAGATAATTGTTATGGATTTATTAGATATTTTAATATTTAACATAACAAAATGATAAATAAAATATTTTGTTGTTAATAAATATTTGGAAGAGATTCATTAATATAACTCTTATACTTTGAAAAAGGGAAAGTAATTGGTGATAGTTTGATGGTCGTAATTAGTTCTTACAATGAAGAACAACTGATTGATGAAATGATATGAACAATAATTTAATTTAATATTCACCTATAAATACTTAATTTAATTAGTAGAAGAAGAAAGAAAGAAAGAAACCAAGAGGGAGAATCGGTGAGGTTAAGCTTCCCATGACGTGATGGCAATGCAAGGATGGAGAGCGTAAAATGGGCCGTTCCATATCCCTCTCATCGATGAGGACGAACTTATCTCTCAAAATTGCCACTCAAATCTCTTCAACACAGCTTGGATCAAATCTCTCTGTGATAATCAACTCTCTTTTAAATGACCAAGAATGCGAGAGTTTAGCAGAAATGGCAGATGCTAGAGAGGCTTTGTGTGTCATCGTTGATTGTGACAATCCTCAGCAGAGAATACCAACATTCGCAAACTTGACATCCTCATGTTCAAGTAGCAGAATTCCGTAAGGAGATAGATGCTCAACGATCAAGTGAAAACCCACCATCAAAACCTAATGTTGACATTGTTTACAGGGAAAAACATGTGCATGAATTTTCTGAATTCATTCTCAAGCCACCCGATACATTTCGTTGCAGTCTTTGCAACGCATCCATTCGCCATGAAGCCCGTTACAAATGTGTAACATGCCACGACTTCATCCTTCACAAAACCATGTGCTGAAAAATACGATACTTGGAGCAGGGATTGCTGTCCTCCATACTTGGATTGAAACCCCACCTCGGTGACTTTCCAAGGAAACTCAGATGCACCCAATGTAAGCAATTCTCTGAGGATTGTGCAGATGGCCTCCATCAAACACACATCAAGTGTGCATTTTTACCAAGTGTTCTTCATTACGAACAACATGCCAAATTATTTAAATATTTTAAATAATTAATCAACAAATTATTTAATGATCTCTTATATCTATATATATTATTAATAGTATGTTTTTTTTTAATGGAAGTCAAACATCAAAATAAATAAATAAACCATTATATTTGGGGATTAACGTTTTTGACAAATTTAGTTAGAATGGGATTTGATTAGTCCAATCTCGGGGATTAATTATAGCAAATTTTGTTAGGTGGTGTGCTATGATTGGTAGTTACTCTTGTCATCATGAAACTAACCATAACTCATTATTAATACATTTTTAATTTTAATCGTGTTAAAATTATAATATATTTATTATTTTAATTATATTAAAAATTAAAAAAATATTTAATAATAAAAGAAAATTTATTATCTTATAATTAAATTAAAGTAAGTGCAAACATTTTTATTTATAAAAATAAAATAAATAATTTTTATAAATTTTAATAAGAAGAATATACAGAAAATGATTATTTAATATAGGAATATGGACCAATTTTAGTTAGTTTAATGATGATAAAATGGGAGTCTTTTGGTAATCATATAATTAAAGCAAACATGGGATTGGTTAAGCTCAAAGAATTAGCCGTGATTGCGATCCACACTAATAATGGCCGACCAATTCTTAAAGCCAAGATTTATGATTGCTTTTTCCTTCACAATAATTATAATTATTTTAACATATAATAATTTATAGTTTATGGTATTTATCGATATGATTCGTATATATTTATCGGATCCATAAGATGGTAAAAGAAAATGGTAGTTGATGATTCTGGGGAGTTGAGAGACCAATTTCACATTGTACATGACTATCTTATATAACATGATACAGGAGGAGTTGGGAGATTTACTTCTAAGCCCAATGGAAAAAAAGAAAGATAAGAATAGCAAAAATGATCCATCTGAGACATGATAACCAGCAACAAGGTAGAACAAACCTTGGAAAGTACTGGAGAAACTGTATAATCAGTGAAGACTAACCTTCTGATTCTTGTTGTTAATATGATAAGAATGGTCAGGATTGCTTTCACAATGTTGAAGACCTCTCTTCTTGATCAAACAACTGTTAAAATTGTCCTGATGAATTAGCCGATTCCCGGCGGCCTGAGAAGTGGACACCGAGACCGGAGGGATTTCTATGGAGTCTAGTTGCGGAGGAGGATGTTGCCATTGCGGTAAAGGTCCGGCAAGCAAAAGGGTCTGTAGAAGTGGTCCGGCTTCTTTGACTGCTTGTAGAAGCTTGCCTTTCTCCGGCAATGGTCTATCTGCTGCTAGTTTTAGTATCATTTCAGGCAGTTCATGAGGTTCCGAGATTGAATGAGGAACTGGGTCATTGAATTTAGAAGCAGAGGAAATGATTTTGGTAGAAATTCCAGTTTCTTCACTGCTAGTACTAGTTCCTGACATTGCGGAAGGAGATTCCTGTTTGAACAACTGCTGCTGGTTTTTCAGAAGTTGTTGAAGGAGAAGCTTTTCAACAAGTAACTTCTGGGTCTGTTCATGGGCTTCATTTCTTTCCCTAGCAGTCTTGTTTAACACATCTTTAAGATGGATTATCTCTGATTCTCTTCTTATGATCTCTTCCTTGGCTGAATACAAGGTTGCTTCAAGCTCTCTTATGTGCACCAGACAATGTCTCAACTCTTCAACGATAATTCCCTGTCATTTGCAACAAAATAAGTCAGCACATACATACTCCAAATGCAAGATTTTACTTGGAAAAACAAACATCAAGTTTAAAGAAACTTTTCTGATAAAAACGTAAAATGCCAATGGGCTAACCTCATCTTGATAGAAGAATTCTAGGCTGAGAGGACTGCAATGATCCTCCATTTGCTAATTTGGTCAAGAGGGATCACCTAAAGGCAGAGAGCTTCACAGTAGACAGAAAGAAGAAGCAGATGGGCAGAGAACTCGGAATTGGAGGGAGTTATGACTATTGCTTTTCCCCCGTTTTTTTCTAACTTTTTATAATAGAAAATTTTACCATCTAATATGAAAATATAGATCAAATCTAAATAAATATACGAAACTATTAGGATAAGTGCCGCAACGTCTGCATGTCATACTAACTTTTTATGGTGTTGGTGAAAGATTAAGCATAGAATCATCCATATTTATCCCACGATCAACTCCATCCTACACTTTTTCTTTTCAAGTATTGATTTGATTATTGGGAAAAAATAATAGTGAATCAATTATATCATAATTATAATTATCTTGTTAGGATTAGTGGGTCCAATTTTATACATTTTTATGAACGTTGCTCAACTTAAGAAGCTCAATGGTATGCTTAATTAATTAAAGAAGAGAAAAAAGTCGGTCCAACTAATCCCAATACAAGCAATTAACAAAGGGTTTTTTGAACTAATTATATAGTATAAATACCCATTTTATATCCATCATCTTCTGTGTACTTAACAATTGAAATAAGATTTTACTAGAAATAAAAAAAAAATTTAAGGTATTCTTCATCCTCTTCTTTTTAGCATCTATGGCAGGATTGGAGGGACCAATATAGATTAGTTAATGGACCAACTTTAAAAGCCAATAATGTGTTTGATCTTATAAAATTATAAAAGTTTAAAAGGAATTGCCTCTAGAAATGCTGTCCAAACTTTTAAAGGATGGACCTTGATATGTGGGATCATATCAAGGCATTGTTATTATTGGCTTAGCTATGCAATTGGAAACTTTCATGAACTAAACTAGAGCAACAGGCAAAGTCCATGTCATAAATTCTGGGTTTAGATTCAGGTGTATATTATTTTAGTATAAAGAAATTTGGAAGTCAAATGGAAAAATTGAAATATTATTGAAAAGAAGCAAGAACGGAACAGGGAAAAGGGGTGCAGCAGCTTAATAAAAACTCCCTACAAAAGGAAAAGGAAAACCAAGAACAAACAAAAACAAAAGGAGAGCTTAGAGCTGAACATTTCAAACTTTATCAGCAGATGGCCATAATCAGAAAAAATATCCAAAATTACATGTTTTGCTTAAAGAACATGATTCATGCAGACAGAGACACCCGACGGTCATCTTTGAAAATGGTAGGCTCCTCCAACCTTCCACTTATACCCTTGTGGAAGAATCTGGAAAAGGGAAAACATCAAAAATGATAGAGAGAACAACTTTTTTGCAAAGCACAAATTGGAGTGGCATGCAGATTATTACTTTTGCACGTTCATTTTTCGTTTTCAATTACACGCTCTCCTCTCTGTGGTCCAATCACGCCTTACCACGTTGCATTCTTTCTCCTAACTTTTTGATTTTACTGAAATTCTCTTTTTTAGAAAATTAAATTGGAAATGTTTGGCATATCGACCCCATTTAGTAAGTCGAGTGTTTCTTTTCTTGCTGCCCTAAAATATTTTTTTGGATTTTTTTATTGCATGCAAGTAATCCACGTAAAAGGATCATGCAGTCCCATTTTCGTATAATCTAAGTATTTAATTGGTATATCCATGTTACGTGATGATATGATGGTGAAGGTAAGCCATGCGAAGAGAGACCCCCGAGAAGAAGGGCAGGCAGGTCTTTGTAACAATTCGAACAAGAAGGATGTATGTATTATGTGAATTAATAGTAGGTCAAGTCTTCTTCTTCTTCTTCTTCTTCTTCGTCTGTGTGCTACCTTCACATTCTTTGCATACGTATTCACTTTAATGATTTTCTTAACAAGTTTCATCTTCTTCTGCTCAACTGTATATTCAGTTATGGATTATAATTACAAAATCATACTATCAATTTTAAAATAATAATATTATTAATAATACAACATATTTACTTAATTCGATGGGTTTTTTTATAAAAAAAAACAAAAGAAAAACGAAAAGGAGAATTAGTGCGAAAACGCGGTTTGGAAGTGTGGGAGGGAGTTGATGTGAAAAGAAATCGGAGCTGCTTTTGTTTGTTTTTTTTTTTTGTTCAACTTTTTTCGACTGAGCATGTGACCAAATGGACCCCACTCTTACCTTCCTTTTCAGCTTTCCTTCTGTGTCCCTTTTTTTTTTTATATATATATATATTTTTGGTCTACATCTGCAATTTCCTTTTCCCAAGTCGTTTTGTTATAAATTACCATTGTCGTCAATTAATATAAATAAATTATAATTATCTTCATGTATAAAGAAGAAAACCTAAGAATTATGTAATATGATGATGATGATGATCATCAAAGTTTATTAAATTATGAAAAAGAGAAGAGAGAGGGAGAAAATAAAAGAGAGGAGGTTGGTTTGTACTTTATTGTATGAACTGTGCAGTGGCATAATGATGAAATAATATGGTAGATATAATTATTACTCTCTCTGACATTACTCTCTTTAATTCTTTACGTACATCGTTTTTTCGTACCATACCCTCTGTTTTTTTTTTTTTGTTATATCAATTAATTTCTTCCTAAAATTTATAAATAAAGAAAAACTCAGTAAACCGGATGATGCATGTGTCTGTTGTGAACAGGAGCAGATGGAGGAGGAGGAAGCAATAACCCTAAAAGACAAAGGAGGTTGGTCATCCTCCATCTCCCAAGAAGTTTCGGATTTTTGTCCTTCTGAATTCTCTTCTTCTTCTTCTTCTTCAGCATTGCCGTCTATGTTCTCGTACTACCATCAACACATCTTACCACAATCCCCACCTCCCTCCAATACCCACTTTTGACTTATCTACATTATTCAATCTACTCATTACATATATATTTATTTTTTGAATAAATTAAATATTTATAAGTTACAAAATAAATTAATTTTTTTTGTTTTAAAGCTTATAAATGCCACCGCTCACCACTCATACTTGAGTTTATACATTTCATTCCTGTAATGTTATAGCACTATCCTATCCTATATGACCATATGACTTTCTGTGTGACCTGCTGCTATGCCATCTTACCCAAGTTTAAACAGTTTTTTAACACCTTAAAAACATATTTATTATATGATTAATGGCTATCCATGCTCTAAAATAATATTTTAAAGTAAACTCCTACTAAAATCTTTTTTTTATTTATATTCATATGTTGATTTATGATTTTTTTATCTTGAAGGGTTTAATATAAATCATCCAAAAACACTGAAATTTAATTCTTGATTATAACAATTAGATTTGTTGTAATCAATTGTGATTAATGAAAATTAAAATGAATTGTTCTAGTAAATAGATAAATCGAATCATTACAACTTTGTTATTGTTCTTTTCAACTCTTTCCTTTTCATTTATTATTATTATCATCATCATTTTTAAATATTTCAAATATTATATACATCATACCTATATTTAATATAAAATTAAATTATCTTTTATTTAATTATAATTATTATATAATAAAATAACTAATACATTTATTAATCATTTTAGTAATAATTTTATTTATAAATCAATTTTTTATCAAACTCATTATAATTGCTTATAAGTTGAAATTAACTTATAAGCATATGATAATTATAAGATAATTTCTATCAATTAATTTAAACATTCCCTTTATCATTATTGTATGATAAAATCAATTATTTAAATAGTTATTAATTATGTTAGTAATTGGTAATATTTTAATAATAATGAGTTTTTATGTATTAATTGTTATCAGTTGAAAATTTGTATAATATTTTAAAATAATTTGTTTAATAAAATTAATATTTTGATTAGTTATTTATTTGAATCAGTAAAAACTAAAATGCAATATCTCAATCTCTACAAATTAATATAAATATTATATTATCGACCAAAATTAAAAAAGAAAATATAATTATATTTGATTAAATAAAAACAACAAATATTATATAAACTATAGGCTTAATGGCCTCTTTAGCCTCTTTGTCCTTAAAGTGATAATTAAAGGTGTATAAATTTCATTTTACATCAAATAATAATTAATTTTAACATAATTTTAAAGAAAAACAAGGAAATATTAAGATAAGAGACTAATTTCGATAATTTTATAAATATAAAAATCATTTTATTAATTACAGAAAAGTGATGAAGATGTTATACATAAGCCCAAAAACAGACTAAGATCAATTGAGCTGAATTCATGTGGATTTTGAAGGATGGGTTGAATTATAAAATATAATGGTATATTAATTATATTTGATTTTTAATTTATTTAATTTATTTTGTTTAAAAGATTGGATTTCAATTGTTACGGATTCATTTTTGATTTATTCAATTTAATTTATTTGACTTTTAATAATTTCAATTCAATTAATTTGATTTTTGTTTCAAAGTTTTTCATAAAAATCAACCAAGAAGAGAGCGAATGTGGCTTGAGATCAAATATCAGACTTGTGAGAATCACATTCAATATTTATTACCATATATAGATGAACAAACAGCTAAAATTCCCGCAATGCGTGTGTTCATTAGAATAAACAAGCCAACTGCATCCCGGCCTACGTTCTTGTTGAGTAGACTACAGAACAGATCCCCCTCCTCTACCGTGCCAAACACAACTACACGAATATTTGGACAAAATATACTAGCTCCAAGCTTCTGGAAATTCCACAATGGTTCTACCTAGATTGATTTAGTGTACTAAATCATTAGCTGCATATGGGAATGCAGCAAGTACACCTAAGAGATGAAGTAACCAGCAAATGTCAGATTTCAGTTTGAGAGAGAATTTCCACTCACTTGGATCTGCGCATCTTGACGTTGAGTGGGATTTCCTTGTAAGATTGAACCTTCTCGACGACTTGACGCTTAGGTCGAAAAGATGACCTTCGTAATTCCTGAGCTTCGGACGTAGACGTAATGAGTGCTGCTTCAGATTGATCGTTGATTGGTGATACTGACGCTGCTGGAGCACTTTCACTTTCAATCGGAGCGTGATCTGTCTGAAACAAGTTTTTGATTTGATCTTGTAATTGTTCTTGACTTTCTAGTTTTACAGACTTCATTCTTGAGCAACGCCTGTTGAAATAAAAAAAGTTCTTCATTTCTCTAAATTCCTCTGAGAATACCAGAAAATTAAAACTCATCTGTGAACTGAAGTTTATGCAGCAGAAGACAGTCAACAACCTCTTGTTATCAGCCTTCTTTTCAGCTTGAAGAAGTTTGTCTGTGGGAGGATGCAAAGCATCACTCGTCAAAGATGAAGTATCAGTCATCTCATGTTCAGCACCTTTAAGTCTAGCAGATTGCCTTCTGGGGCAAAACCTGTTGTAACAAGCATTTCCTTGTCTCTCTCAGACCTTATTCTAGCACCAGAAAATAGAAGCCATTTACGATCTGAAATACAAAGCAGCAGGCCAAGCATACAGACCTCATTTCATCAATCTTCTTTTTATCTTGAACTGGTTCATCCATAATAGGGCCCAAAGAATCAGTTGTCTTGAACCTATCATCACCCGATTGTTCCCTGGCTCTCAACCTAGCAGATTTCATTTCCATGCAAAAAGTTTCAGGAGAACAAGGTGAGCGCACATAAAATTCTCTACGAAAGCCAAAATTAAAGAGCCAATTTAGTAGTTCGTCCGCATGACACATTAAGTCTGACCTATTTTGATTTGTCTCCTCTTCGGTTTGGACTGGTTGAACAATTGCACGGTCCAGAGCTGTATCAGATCAAAGACAGCAAAAGTCAGTTCAGCGGAACAGTTTATAACATTTTAGGAACATCCTGGCATGGAAATTACATTTACACTGTCGCTTCCTTCTTTTGTTGCAAACTTCATTGTCCCTATTGTGCGCTTGAGAGGATTTCCCATCCTCACCATTTCTGGTGTCAACCTTTTTTTCATCTTGAACTGGCTCATCTATAGTAGGGCCCAGATAATCAGTCAGCCCAGACACATCAGTTGGATCATGTTCCCTAGCTCTCACCTTGGAGGTTTTCCTTCAATATGCGAAGCATTTCGTGAAATAAATTGAGCACATAAATTTTCTACATAGCTAAAATTAAAGAATCACTTTTACATCTCATCTGTATGAGACAATAGATCAAACCTATTCTTATTGATCTTCCCTTTGGTTTGGATTGGTTGAACCATATGGTCCAGAGCTGCACACAAGATCATAAGATAGCAATAGTCAGTTGAATGCAGTTTCTAACATTCCGAAAACGTGCTGGCATTCTAGATTATAGTTACATTTACACTGCCGCTTCCTCCTCTTATTACCAAGTCCATCGCCTCTGCTATGCGCTTGTGAGAATCTCCCATCCTCACCCATTCTGGTGATTTTTACCTTAGGCAGTGAAGGAATAACTGTAAATTCGCCCAGCACTACTAGAGGGAGAAATTCCATAAAATTTACTTGAGATGGTTGCATGAGTACCTCGTTTTCATGAATGTGGCATCTTGCCATGTTTTCTTTTTCCTAGGAGAACAGAAGTGTTTTTTGTCAGCAACATAATTGTTAACCCGATAACGATTAGCAAAAGTATTACCTTATTTTCCAATTTGATTGCTTTAAGCAAACCGTCCTTGTATCCCAGCTCATGTTGAAGCAGCTTAATCTAAAGAGTAACAAACAATATTGTTATACAAAAACTAAAGAAGAAAAAGATGGAAGAAGCCAACTTCTGGCACATCAAATTTCTAGAAACTCACCCTATCTCTATGTGAATTTATTTCCTGCAAATTTTGGAATAATAAATCAATAAATCAGTTCAATAGTCTAAAACTGAAATTGAAAATCGATAAACCTGGCAAATGCATGACTTACTGCCGTCATCTGACTGTTTGCTCGGGCAAGCTCCATATTCTTTTGCTGGAGTTGTTGACACTGAGATCTAAATTTCTCCAACTCTAGTACTTGAGATTGTATGATTTTACTGCCGAGCAGACTAAGAAAAAACGCAAGATTGAATGCCAACTGAAAACTACAACAAATAAACATACGGATAAAACAGAAGAAAGCAATATTAAACATGATTCACAAAGGATACTTTCTATCTGCAAAAAGCTTCACCAGTGTCACATTTTCCTGGGAAAACAATGGTTAACAAATACCTACTATTAATCCGAAATGACAACACAAGATAAGGTAGTCCATTACTAAGCAAGTGAAAGAAAAGCATGAGAATTTACTTGACGGAGTTTGTGAATATAATCTTTAGTGTTAAGTGAAACAGATATGGGTTTGTCATCTTGGCATTTCTGGGGCAAGTTACTAATATCAACCAGCTTTTTCCTTGGCATACTTTCCACAACTGTAGATCCCTTTGCCATTTCTACTCCTTTCATCTTGTCACCTGGCAAAGCATCAAACCCTTTAATTATTGAATAACACAAACAGTGCCCAGCTATTTAAAATTCAATGTCTAACATTAGTATTTGCAAAGATTTCAGTTTTCTTAGTTCCCTAACAAATTGTATAACTACTACGAGAACGAAAAATTCAGTTTACTAGTTAAGGGAATGCAACAGTAAACACAAATCCTAAAACCTAGTAGCTCAAATTCAAACTACATGGTCTGTCTTCATCAAAATACATCTCAAAACCCCTAATTCCGTAATTCAGAATACATGCTATCGCCACGGGAACTATAAATCCAATCATCCACGTAATCTCGCCAAGAAAAACGAAAATCACTACAAAAAAAAATAATGATTACAATCACGAAATCGCTGATGAAATTGGAGAGAATGACCTTCACCTTTACCATTGCGATTCTCTTTGTCAAGAACTAGGGCACCGTCCATGGCGAACCATTAGCTAAAACCTGAGACACGCACGCACACTCACTCTCTCTCTCTAGATTTTGAAAGGACCGAATTGAAAGGAGGGAAAAGATTAAAGAAGGGCAAAATGGGAAGTAAGCTTTTAATTTGAAAAATATGCATACAACGGCTTCCCGAAAAGGAATCTATAAAAATAATAAATAAAATCAATCAATTTATTTTCAATTTTAACGCCGTCTGTGGGAATCGAACCCACGACCACATGGTTAAAAGCCATGCGCTCTACCAGCTGAGCTAAGAAGGCTTGTTGACATCGAATACATTTTGTTATTGGAGTGTTCTGATTATATTTCTAAAACTTGATAAATTATTTATTTCCTCCTTTGATATTCCAATTCATTGATTTCGTATGCTACTATTTATGAATTTGAATAAAAAATTAATCATTCATCGCCGTCTGTGGGAATCGAACCCACGACCACATGGTTAAAAGCCATGCGCTCTACCAGCTGAGCTAAGACGGCTACACACTAATCGGTACGTCCTATAGTATTTGTCATTTTATAACTATATTACTTGAATTTCATTTAATTTTTATATGGATAGTGAATTTGTTTGCCTTTTAAAATAATCACTCATATTGTAAAATTGATTAGTGATCATAATTCCTAATATAGTTAGTTAACCAGACATTGTTTAGTGGGTATCTGAACTTCGACACATTTTTCATATTGATATTGAAATAACTTAATACAACTACTTCCTCTTTGTTTTTTGATGCATATCATTGCCCATGATAGCATACAAAGTCAAAATATATTGGTATTTTTGATTATTTTATTATAATATCATTGTACAGTTACAGTGTAATATAAAATTAATACAAATAAGAATCTTATTAATATACCCGTATATAAATAATGGTGCATATATTACAGACACCCGCACACGCACAAAATAATGTTTCCAAAAAGTTATATTATTGTAAATTATTAATAAAGTAATTCATATGAAATATCATAGTATCGTATTTAATACATTATACAATGAATTTAATTTTATGTAAGATATCAATACTTTCAAAAATATTATATACATTAAAATATTAACAATAATAGCATATATTTCCCTTTTCCTTTATTCTCATAATGCAATTAATTGAGGATTTTTTTTTTTTTGCATTAAATTCCCACAATAAGTATTGATTCAACTCCATACGATTAGAGTACTTGGGCTTTGTTATGGAGATGGTAGACTGGTAGTAACATGAGAGAGTGGTTACTCGACCATTTTAAAAAAGAAAGGCCCAGGAACGGCTAGCCTGTGGATTAGATGGCCGATTTGGCTTCCGATTACATGCTTGTATTATCATAAACCAACCACTAAGATATATGGTCAAACCTCATGAAATTCATAATCATCGACGATATCAGCTATCGATCCAAGAGCGAGGGTATGTGTGTTAGATCTATCAAGCCACTCCATGCAAAAATTACAAGCATGCGCAGTGGACATAGTCTGATAAGGCAGCTATCCAAACGCATATTACAAGCAGCATGTATGCACATAAAACAAAGTACCAGTTATACCATCAAATAAAGGTTACTTCGACTGATCAAACCAAAAACATATAGCATGCCATATAAACAGATGCCCCTCCCATCCATGCTGAGGGTACCCAGGTCGAAAATGCACAACGGAAATACCTTAGTGCGAGAAATAAGATGCAATTTTCAGACAGTAAATTGAGCTTCAAGAAACCCAATATGTACAGCTACCAAAATAACCTTCAGCATCCTAATAATAAGAGACTAGTTTGATAACCTACTACCAACCTCCTCCTTTGCCGTCTTGTTGCTTCCTGATGCCTTACCCCATGAATCGGTTGGTTCCCTACCAGCATTAGCTCCTTCATTCGAACCCCAACCCGATGATTGCCCTCCACTAGATTTACCCCAAGTCTTAGCTTCACCTCCAGTTACGTCTGACTCACCTCCTTTGGTCCAATTCCCTTGGCTACCCCAACCTCCACTCGCTGCGCCAGAGCCCTCATCTTTTTTCCAGCCACCATCACCCTGAGCGCCAGATCCACCCTGTCCTTTGCTCCAATCCCTTTGGCTGCCCCAGCCTCCACAATGAGCAGCAGAGTCCTGTTCCTTCTTCCAGCCACCAACTACATCAGGAACTTTCCCCTCATGACTTGACCCATTCCAGCCAGACCTCTGGCCACTACCAGAAGAACCTGACGAGTTCCCATTATTACCTGAATTTCCAGTATTTTCAACATATGAACCAGTTCCCTTGTTCCAACCACCATTGTCACGGCCTTCAGCTTTTGATGATTGATTCCACCCTGTATTCTGGCCACTCCAACCACCAGCTTCACCATCACTAACCTTTGATGATTGGTTCCAGCCTGAACTCAGACCACCCCAACTACCATCGCTAGTTCCACCATTTCCAGAATTCCGACCCCAGGACTGCCCTTTGTCATCATCCGCTTGGCTCCGACTACCTCCACTCTTCCATCCTCCATCATTACTGTTTCCTCCATTCTTCCAGTCAAAAGCCTTAGCTTCACTAGAATCATTGTTCTTCCAATCCCCACCATTTTCCCTTCTTCCTCGACCACCAAATCCTCCTCTCTCTGACCTACCTCTTCCACCAAAACCTCCCCTGTCAGAACCATTTCTACCTCCATAACCTCCTCTGTCAAACCAACCTCTACCTCCAAATCTGCCCCTACCTCTATAACCCCCTCCCCTATCTGAACCATTTCTACCTCCAAGACTACCCCTTTCTCCTCTATTTCCAGAACTCCATCTGTCAGAACCACCTCTACCTCCAAAACCACCCCTCCAACTTCCACTGCCTGCTCTATCCCCAGAGATCTCACTTTGGTCTTCACCACTGGCAGTAAAAGAATCCCGGCTGTAGCTGCTATTCTTGCCCCAACCACTGGAATCATGGTTGGTATCACCAGAACAAGAGTTCCAGTTACTTTTCTTACCCCAGCCACAACTTTGGTTTGCATCACCCGATTCCAAGTTCAAGTTGGTTTTCTTGCCCCAGCCAGAATCCTCAACCCCATCACCCGATTCAGAGTTCCAATTGCTCTTCTTGCCCCACCCAGAGGAATCTTGGCCTAAATCAGCAGAACCAGAGTTCTGATCACTTTTCTTACCCCAGCCAGAACCTTGGTCACCATTGCTAGATTCCAAGTTCAGGTTGCTTGTCTTGCCCCAACCAGAATCCTGAACCCCATCTGCATGGCTGGATCCAGAGTTCCTATTGTTCTTGCCCCATCTAGAAGAATCTTGGTCTGCATCATGAGAACCAGATTTCCAGTTACTTTTCTTTTCCCAACCAGAACTTTGGTTAGCATTGCTGGATTCCAAGTTCAAATTGCTTTTATTGCCCCAGCCAGAATCCTGATTCCCATTCACATCATTGCTTCTCTTGCCCCAAGATAAGTCTGCATTCCCCCCTAAATCTCCAGCTCCAGCGTTCCAGTTACTCTTTTTACCTGCACCAATCAAGCCAAAGATGTCCATGATCTAAATAGCTATATCAAACTAGAATAACTACTTGCAAACATTTACATATCTATTTCATAGTTACAATAACTATACTAAATAAAAGTACAGAAGGAGGATAAACAAAAATACATAATCATTCCTCATCAATAAGCATATAAAAAGTAAATTAGTAAAATAAATATTTCAATCTAAATATTAAATTTTAATACAAAATGAATTTCATTTCATTCTAAACACTAATTTTAATATTAAAGGATTTCTATTTCAATGTAGACATTAATTTTTATTAAGATATATAAATTTTTTTCTAAATTAAATGCTGATTCTTTTTTAATAGTTATACTAAATTGATTAAAAAAATCACACTATTTTTAATTTTGATAAATCTAAGTAATGTCAACACACAAATTATGACAAATGACTTCTATCATGTGAAACAGCTTATACTTTGCTATTGGCATACACTATAATGTAATATTACTTCTTGTACTAAACAGGTCGCTAACTGCATTACTAGGTTTACCTGGATCGTTTGATTCAGGTTTCCAGCTTGCACTTTGACCCCAGCCCTTTGCAAATGCTCCATCAAAAACTTTCCCACTACTCCATCCATCTCCTTGATCTTTATGTTCGCTTCCCTTTGCAGTTTCATCAGATTTCTTATTCCAGTTGGTGTTCTGTGCAGAAGGTTTAGGATTACTGCCCCAACCAGAAGGCAGATTACCATCCCTATCACTAATTCTGTTATCCCAGCTGGATGAGTCGGAACTATTGGGAGCACCCCAGACAGACTGCTTTGGAGATTCACAAGAGGGCTTTGGGATGTTCCATTTGTTCCCACTTCCACAAATCTCAGTATCAGTTTCCTGGCATTTGTTCCATTTTGAACCATTATCATCATAAGAAGAATTTGGTCTCTTATCCCAACCACCACCTTGATCATTGCTCCAAGAAGGGGCATTCTTTGATATTCCATCCCCAGACCAATTGTTTCCTTGGCCTCTGTTCCAACCTGAAGACTGACCATCACCAGAAGATCTTCCTCTGCCATATTGATCTCTACCACCCTGAAAACCCCCTCTTCCCCTTCTCCCACCTGATCCACGATCTCCATCAAATGACCTGTTCCAACCACCAAAATCTTTTCCGCTATCCTCTTTATTAAAAGACCCTGCATCTTGTTTACCCCAAGACATACCTCCTTCTTGTTTACTCTGAGAGGATTCATCTTTCTTATTCCAAGCAGATACTCCTTGCTTACCCCAAGATGATTCCATATCAGCATCATCCAAGGCCTTTGGTTTATTCCAATTATCAGCATGAGTTTGGCTGGAGGATCCACCTGTATTCCAACCATTTGCATCCTGACTCTGATTTTTCTGGTTGCTCCAATTTGTAGTTTGACTCACACCATCACCTTTGGCTTTCATCCAGTCATTTGTTTCATCTTTGCCTTTTGATTCCATCTGGGCCCAACTACCACCAGCACTGCCACCAATTGGATATCCTTGAACAGCATTATTGTTTTGGCCTTCAGCAAAACTTGCTGAAGTGTCCCATTTGTTTTGTGATTTCTGTTGATTCCACCCAGTATCCTTGTTCGTACAGTCCTCACGTGAATTAAAGCTTATATTCTTCTCCCAGGATTCTGATTTGACAACATCTTTACTGGTCCAAGAGTCTTGTTGATTTGTCTCAGAAAGAACATTTTCCCAATTACTGGTTTGATTTTCAGCAGCACTTTTTCCTTTGCCCCAAGCTGCTGCAGCATCAAATGCAGAATTTTCAGCATCAAGTTTCGGTTGATCCCATCCATCTCCAGAATCTTTTGAAGAACCAGCTTGATCCATTGCTTTTCCCCAACCACTGGAAGCACCATCGCTGGAGCCAATTTTTGTGGATATTTTGTTCCACCCATCCTGGAGCTTGTTATTACTTACAGCTTTGTTATCTGCTGCAGCTGCTCCCCAAGATGAATTCTGAGTTGAAGTTGCTTTCCTTTCCCAATCATCTACTGCATGTAGATATCAAAATATATGAATGGCATATAACATTGCTAATAAGTGCTTTTAATCATCAACAGAATGGATTCCGTTACATACCTTCCTTCACATAATTACCAGCAGAACCAGATGCGTCCACACAACTGGGTTCAGTTTGAAGCTGAAATAGTCATAGAACATATAAATTACTATGATGGTGGTTGTAATGTGCAACTGTAAATGTCACAAAAACATAAAAGGTCAATTCAGAGGCCACCTTTGAGCCTGAAGAGGGAAAGCTAGACCAGGAGTTGCTGCAAGAAGTGTTCACCAAGATGAGATAAATTTGCATGGACAAGTACCATTAAATAGCTACAGATCACATGATAACCAACAATACAGAAAGAACCAACCACAGAGAAAATAGGACATGATAAAGTTACACAATAACAGTCATTTACAAAAAATTTAGAACTAAATAGAGCAATAACAAACAATTGCACGTACTTCATTCAATAAAGAAAAGGAATAATTATCAACAAAATTTGCGTTGTTCAATCCTAGGAGAAGAGCTTGTTCCTCTATGCCACCTATTGATTACAATTTAGTTAGATGGGGTTATCTTCAACTGCAATACAAAACCCATAATCATCAGTGCAACCCTACGTTCAATGCTAGAATTGATTGTTGCAGATGCCTCATTCAACACATTAACGGTAGCCAATTAATCATGTCATCACCGTAACTACTGAAGATACATCATGAACCATAAATCAAAAACACACTCTCATGAACCAAGCATGATGAAAAAATAGCTACAAGTATCTCCAACAGTTAGTTAACCATCATGAATAACAAAAGAAGAAAAAACAATTACTCGGTACATTCAATAGTCTTTTCTCATTAAAGTATGAAGTAGTAATGATAACTGGAGTACCATATCAAACAAACAAAGAAGACACGGCAAGAACATGTCATTCCAGCTTTTACCTTTCCACAGTCATACCTCCAACATTCCACCTATCACCATCACCTGATGTTCCTACTCCGTTCATCCAACCTTCCAAATTGCATATATTTGGAAAAACAATGAAATATAGAAAGACATGAGTTTAACAAGATAATGACAAATATAGATACATAAAAGTATGATTCATCTTATGAAATCAATAGAATTTCAACCTGTAGAGCCACCTTCAGTTCCAAGTAGATCAAATGGCTTGAAAGAACTGGACCCAGGATCCTCACTTTTATGGGACCAAAAGACCTGAAGTCAGCAAGTTGCAAAAGTACTACGAAAATATTAAGTGATATGCTGGGCAAAGCACTTCAATTTGAAAAAGAGATACCTCACAGGCATAGCAGAGCTTCTCCCACGAACCTCAGAGAGATGCTCACGTTTAACTATACAAGCATCAACAGGCAAAAAAGTGTTTCAAACTTGACAACTCATGCTCAACAGATCTAATAATAAACATTGCTTACAAACCTGTAAGAACTTTATGCTGAGAATTTAGCTTCACAGTAACATCAGAGTAACGTATTGCCAAGACACGACATAGATAACCCTTCAAAGGTCCTATCCGGATTCTCAAGGTCTGGCCAACTGAGAACATTCCATCCTTCTCCCCTCGGATGACTGTAATTTAAATTGATAATCAGTAAGAAGAAATCAAATCAACACAAGGATTTAAATTAAAAGCATTCTCACAGCATTCAGAACATACAGTCCTGATTATTGTCCTTTGTCTCCCATGGTCTTTTAGGTGATAGAGGGGATTTTGGAGATGAAGGAAAATCTTCAAAACCAAAGGAGCTTGATTCACCACCCTGTAACAAGGAGCAAAAGAAGGCATCTATCAGAATTACTCAATCCAGTATCAAAAAGCAAAAGAACTTGAGGATAATATGAACTGTTTCAAACTTTCTGACCTTTTCATTGCTCGCAGCAAAAGAAAGCTTGATTTTCTCACACAGATTAGCTTTGAAACAAAAATAACCTCCATTTTCTGTCTCATTTTCATCATGCATGAAAAGGATTCCCTTATATATATGCTTAACAATTCCTTGCCTATCCTGCAAAGAGTTCAGAACTTAAGAACAAGGTCATGAATTGCATACAATATTCATCTCAAGAGCAATAAATCAACATTCATAACTCAACCTTTAATGGACCTTCCACCACTTTGACAGCATCATTAACTGATACAGTTTTCCGGAGGTGGTCTATAGCAGTAAATCTCATATCAGAGGGCCCAGGTTTTATTTCATGTCGTGCAACAGACACCACAACTTGTGCCTCTGGTCCATCTTTTAGAATCTAAAGCATGAAAGAAGAAGAAGATGATAACACAAAGGTTAATAACAAATTCAGAAGACCATCAAACCTGGCATAAACACCAACTAGTAAGAAAACATCCAGCAGAGTAGCTCAAATGTAAGAAAAGAAAGTCACGTACCTTATAGTAATCATCCTTTTCCATACCAATAATAACACCAAAACTTTTGCGGCTGCAAGGACAAAACAACATTACTTCAAGAGACCATTATGCAATTTCACATGATGCAGAATCAATTTATGCACAACATACCTAAAAGACACAAAATCATACAGCTCAAA
This sequence comes from Dalechampia spathulata, assembly GCA_948192965.1. Taxonomy (NCBI): domain Eukaryota; kingdom Viridiplantae; phylum Streptophyta; class Magnoliopsida; order Malpighiales; family Euphorbiaceae; genus Dalechampia; species Dalechampia spathulata. Next base: position 28,765 of record CANYBF010234010.1, on the reverse strand, counting down.
GCTACTTTTTGTGCCAGATCCCGATGAGCTTCCCCCTTTCTCACCACATTTGTCATTTCCAAAAATCCGCTTTTTCTTTGGTGAACCATACAGCTGTTTAAGCCACTCTGTGTTGTCAGATTCAACATTCTCTGAGGACTGGAACTTCAACAGCTCCTCTTCTGATGGCACAACACCCCAGAAGCTTAATGAATCCACAGAAACTCTTCTATATAAAAAACCATCTCTGAGCATCAGGCCATCAAGAACCTCAACGTACAGTCCAGTATCACGGTCGCGTCTATGCTGAACAAGGGGCCGAAATTCCCTACGCAAATGACATGTACAAAATAGTATCAAAAGCTGTGGCACAGATAAGATAACACAATGAACATCAAACTGAGAATATTACGCAAGTTCACTTGAGCTTATCAATCTTGGAGCAGGTGTGGCAACACTTCTCATAGAAATACCTCCACCCTGAAAAAACGAAATAAGAAGATGTAACAAGGGTCATGATTTTCCAAACAAAAGTTCCAACTAAGTAGCATTTGTAGGATTGTAACTATCAACAGTAGTCCTAACCCACACCAGTTAGCAAATAATCTACTTCATAGCATCCTATGAATCTTGTCCATGGAGGAAGGAACCGACAAGAAGAATGATGATAATAGAAAATTCTAGATGTTGAAAGAACAAGCATTGCCAACAGAAATTAATGTGGAGGAATCATATTTTCAAGACAACCTAACCAAACTTGTCAGATGGAGCCATAATTCCACCAAGTTAGGTTTAATCAACAAGCCTTCTTTGCTCATGAAACAGCCCTGGCAAGTCAAGTCACCCCCATCTTCTAAAAATTTAAGTTTTTGTACTAAATACACTAAAGCCCATCGGTGGATATGATATACCCATCTAATGAATGCATTTCCATTCCACAACTTAATTCATGCTTCCATAAAACAAGAACCTTCATGGCAATGAACTGGGACCTAAATCACTAAAACTTAGAGCAACAATTCATGAAAAATAGCCCCTTTGAAATCAATTGCAATAAAACATACATCAAGATTTCAATTTCCAGTGCTAGAACTTTATTGCACACTCCATATTGTTGCATTTGCATTAAAAAGGAAACAGCAAGACTCGACAAGTTTTCATTTCCTAGACACTTGTTCAACATGTAGACTGTGATTAGTCAATATTGTCTCAGATATCTCAACAATGGAATAGATTCATACATGTTATAACACATTAGAAATGAAAAAAGTGGACTGCATGTCAAATTACCATATTACAAACTCGAACCAATTATTTCTTGAAAGTAATCACGAAAAGGCCCAGCCATACAAGACAACTTTACCAACTCTGGCACATAAAATAACTCTCTTCAAGTGCAGTAAGAGTGTCTTACGAATTTTTGAGCCAGAGCTTGTAGATCAATTCTAGGAATAAGCTTCACTGTTACTTTTTTCTTCACATCATTTACAGCAACAATCTGCAGGAAACAAAATTATTGCAAAACAATGAAATGCTTAATCAAATCACAACCTGGCCAACCAAGTTGCATGCCGTACCTGTGCAAGGTCCCCCTTATACTTTCCATTCTTGACACGGGCCCACATGCCCACATTTACAACGTTAGATTTACTTCGAACCATGAGAACATGAGAAACTTCATTTTTTGGAACAGGTGCCATTCTACTAGCATATAAGCTAGTAAGCCCTTTACAAGCCTAAAACAGAAAGTGCACAATCATAGAAAATATGTCCATCTGCTGATTCCATTATAACATCCTAGAAAGAAAATAATGTCAGAATCATTATCAAGAATGTATATTACCTCGTTAATATCACATTGCTTGTCAGCTTCAATAAAAATAAAACCCTTAACATGATCAACAACAAATGCTGAAATTATCTGTAGCTTGGTACCCAGAGATTTCAGGTCAACGAACTTTTGCATAAGGCAGAAAGCTGAATGCTTCTCACGTCCAACCTACAATTAACAAATTTTAAATGAACAAAGAGATAGGTATATTTAATCCAAATATACAACCAGCATCAAGTATCAATTAACCTACTGAACATGTACCATGCATTTGACTTTCCAGATAGTTGGATCCCTAGCAGACGGAAGAAATGGATCTCTTTCCACTGTTTTAGCCTCATAGTCATCTTCTGCAAATCTAACAAAAGTAGAAGTATTCTTGTACCGTTCCTCCATCATCTTATCAAATTCTTCTTCATACATCACCTCCTCTTTGGGAATAACTGGAATGTTTGGAGTTTTTGCTGGTTCTTTCTTGAGCTTTAGCTCAATGTCACAATCTTCGCATACATGGAAGGTTAGTATCAGCAAAAACAAGCTTCATTCATAAGAAACACAAGTACAACTTACAAACGAGGTTAATGAACACAAAAGCAAGGATAAGAGACCTGGTTCAATGATAATCATAGAAGAAGAAAAAAGATATCCCCTGAAGTAATTGTGAGGAAAAAAGATGGACCAATATATCCATATGCATACACATGCAAATCTATAGATACAAAAATCAATATCAAATAATTCAAACATCACGCGTTTCACTTGAAAGCCCCAAAATTTCAATTTAAAAGACCATAACAGGAAAAAAAAAAACCAAAAGGAGGCAGCAAACAGGGGAAAAAACCAAAAAAAAAAAAGCGCGCACACAAATTAAAACGATAAGACTATACATAATTAATTATGATTTCAAAAAATGATCACAATAAAAGTATACCTTCGTCATCAAAATCACTAAAATCACTCTCCTGCTCCTCATCTTCATCAACATCAGCTGCATCTTCAAAAAACTGAAGAATAGCGAGATTCTTTCTCTTACGACTGCCGTCATCGGTACCTCCTCCGCCGGGCTTCCTTTTGCCGCGCCCGCCATCGTCGGTGGCCACCTCCTTGCCTTTGAATGACATTGTCGATAAGCGAATGCCAAAAGTGAGAGAGCGTTCGTATCGGAAATGCAGGAAAGGGAGAATGACCAATTTATCTACATAGAGAATGGAGAAGAAGAGAGGGAGGGGGGAGAGTGGGAGTGCTAGGCGTGAAGTTGAAAGCACCGACCGCTGGGCTGTATTGTAAGTCAGACCTTTTGCTTATTTACCATTTTGACCTTCTTCATGTCTTTTATTTTCAGGTGGCACCTCCCATTCTTTTGTTTTATTTTTTTCCTTTTTTTCCTTTTTTTTTTTAAAGGACAAAATAACTGTTTGTTTTGCTTCTTGTTTTTCTTAACAAATTATAAATTTATTGCATGAATTTTCCATGTTTCATCAATTTTTGATTTAATTATTTCTCTAAACATACTATAATAATTTTATCAAAATTTTAAATTTTAACATAAATATGTTAAATTAAAATAATAATAATAATAATAATAATAATTTATTCATATATTCCCTGAAAATTGAATAACTTTAACAAAATTACATATTTTAAAACTAATCATCGAATTGTTTTATGTTTTAATTATGATTTTAATATGTTGTATAAATATAAATTTTATTATTATTATTATTATTAAATAATTTTTCGTACTAACATTTTATATATCTATATTTTAAAACTAAAATATAATGATATCATGATATTTTATTGCATACATAAATCTAATTTTTTACACGATTCATTATTTGTAACATTAATATTAAAAAGAAAATTAGATTATTAATCAAATTTATTTTATTTAGTGATAATATTAGCAACATTGAACTTCAGAAAAATGTTATTTTTATTTTTATCAAATAACTCAATATATATATTATTTAATAAGTTATACCAATAGATTAAAATTAGTTTAGAAGCTGATTTTTTAATTTCAATTTGAAATTATATGTCATGGTTAAAAATATATATCATCCATAAAAATAAATACTATGCTATATATTTATAGTTATCAAACTATTACTATATATTTGTAGTTATCAATTACATGAGTCTATTTGTATGTAATTACTTCTTTTATTTTCAAGTAACATGTATCTTTACATTATCGAGTTGAATGATCCTAGCCAGCAGCCTTGACTTCCGGCTGTCTGATGTCGTTTCCGGTGGCCGTCATCTGTGTCTCGGAGGTTTGTGCTCTCTCCCTAAACTTCCTGTAAATGTCACTTTGGTAAAACTTCCTAGTTCTAATCACCAAAATTAGTGAAATGAACGTGCCAAATAATGTCACGGCGGTTATTATAATGAAGGACAACTTGAAGCAATCAGTCCCGGTGCAATTGAGGTCCTGACCAGCCAATCTTTCAAGTCCTTTAGCTGCCAATTGCTTCTTAGCTTCCTTATCATACAAGTGGCCGGCCACCCTCACATTAAGCAAATATGACCCAATTGGGCTGGCCACCGACCCAAAATTGTACAAAGTAGAGTAGTATTTCAGGCCGAAAATTTCAGAAATAATTGCAAAAAGTAAGGGCCATTGAGCACCAAAACAGAACCCAATAATCACCGATGCCACGTAGAGCCCGCCGGGGACGTTGAAGGCAATAAGGATGTGACCCACACATGAAATTAGAAGGATTAAGGTGAGCATCAATGGGCGAGGGAATTTATACTTGGTTAAGAAATGTTCAGAAGCAAAACCTGCCACTACCCTGCCAAGATAGTTCCATATACTTACTAACGACACAAATGTGCTTATAGTTCTTGTAGGGTACCCTAAAGAAGTCCCTATTTGACCCAAGTTGTCGATAGCTGTTAGGGTACCCCCAATCCCACAAATGGTAGCCAAGAAAAGGATCAACATGTCCAAACTGAAAAGTGCTTGAAGAATTGTATAGTCATTTCCTCTTTCTGGTGGATTGAAACAAGTTTTCCAGCAAGAAATATCGTTGTTTTTGATATCAGGTGACGATGGGATATTTGTAGGACTAGTGGTTGCTTGTTGGCTTGGCTTCTCGGTTACAATATCTAAAGGTGAGGAAGGGTTGTTCAAGGCAAGTTTCCTGCTTTTCCAAATATTGTGTTCTTCTATGAAAACAATGACAAGAGGAAGAAATAGCAAGAAAATGACCATGGCAGCACTAACACCATACTCCGTCTGGTTAAAGCTTACTTGTTTCTCTACTATGATGATTACCATAAGAAATCCTGCTAAGCCAAGGGATATGTAGAGGAAGTTATAAAAGACTTTAAGCTCATTGGGTTGGCGAATCACCTTCATGGTACGGATGGTTCGCAAGAAGGCAAAAGAAATGGCAGCCGGAAGCCAACCAATAAGCAGGATCAAAGCCTTCGGATTGTCGCCGTAGAAGGCATTATAAAGCTGAGTGATAATAGCCCCACTAAGACCGACATAACCTTTCAAAATCCCAAGCACTACGCCTCTACTTTCCGGGAAATTCTTCACACATGTGACCAAGGAACCCGTATTAGCAAAAGACTGAGAATTGGCGCCTATACATATGTATAAACACATATGCCAAACCTGAACTCCGGTGATTTTTCCGGTCACGGCAAGCCATATCATGAAGTACCCAAAAAAGTTCAGCACAGCTCCTATGGAAAGAACCACCCACGGTGGAGTTACCTCGTTGATGAGACCGGAGAGAACGCCGACGTTGGCGCCTAAATCTTTGAAGAAACTAAGGAGATTAAGAGTGGTTTGGTCATAACCAAGGGATGATTTGATGTCTCCAGAATAAAGACTGAACATGTAAGTTGCACCAGCAGCTGACATGATGAGAAATGAAGCGAAAACCATAAACCACCGGCCGGTGACAACTTGGATGGTTAGGTTCTTCATGTCAGCAAAATTGGCAACGCCACCACCGGGGCCGGAGAACACCATTTTGTGTGTATATTGGGGTTTTAGCTGTTCGGTTGACACACACTCTTGGAGTTGGCTAGCTCGAGGCTTTTAATGTAGAGGAAATGCGGGAGGATGGCTGTCTATATATAGAAAATAGCGTATAAATTTCATTAAAAAAAGAAGCAGGCTATAATTTTTAAAATATAAAATTAATTTTATAATTTCAGAAATATTTTAGATTATATTATATGATTGGAAAGTATACATTTGCTAAAATTCATCTGAGGTTTTAGTTAAAATTTATGAAAGAAAATAATAATTATAAATTTCATTTAAAATTTATTGAATCTTATAATTAATTTATATAGACATTAAAAAGAAAAAAAGGGTAAATAAAAGATGAGGGGGACATTTAATTTACAATCATAATCTGGTCCAATTTAATATGATTGCTAAATAGACAAGAGATATATGCATATACATTAATGAAAAAGAATACGACTTGAGACGTAATTATCGTTGGTTGCTGTGGTAATAAGAACGACATCGTATCAGTAGTAAAGTAAAGTAAAGTGATGAAACGTTCCTTTACCAGCTGGCAGTATGTGGCATTATTAAGTCAATTTTGTTGACCATATTATAACCACAATGACATTTACATGAAAATGACGAAGGCAGACCACCCTACTCATTAACACTAAAATTAAGCTATTACATGATGTGGGCATTGAGAATTGTGGACACTAATTAGGTCAAATAATTAATAAAATAATAAACGAAACATATGAAAGTAAATTTTTGTAGTATTAATTTGACAAGCAACCAGAAAAACCGACCAAATCCTAAATGACGTCACCGCTGGAAGAAATTACCACCAATTGCTCTCCTAGGGTTTGAGAAATTGGGCACGTTCTTGGGGTTGGTTTCCCATTAGGTATTACATAAGTCGAAGGTGAGTCATGAAAATAGTGAATGTTAGAGTAGAATAAGAGAAACGTAGTTAAGTAAGAAAGCTCTTTGAACAGAAAAGTAATATACACGAGTGTATCAAATTTACGATAATATGTCAAATTCAACTATGGAAATTAAAACCCACGTGTTTAATTATGATTTTGGATGATTCACACTATTCTCATATCAAATTTTATATATTTAAAAGTATCTAACGTTAATTTTATAAAAAATAATTCTATAAAAATAATATATTTCGAAATATGAAATATATAAAAAAAAGAAGATTTCATAGTTAGGATTTTGAAAGAGAACATCTTTATCATTATTTAAAAAGATACTTCATATATGTCAAAACAATACTAATTTGACCACAAATTAAGAAAAATAGGTAAGAAGGGGATGATTGCGTATGAAATAGAAAGAAAATTATATTTATATGGGTAGGAATTATTCTTAAAAAAATAATATTGAAAAGTCTTATGGCTATGAATAATGAATTATATAAGATTTAATTAATTTATAATAATAATGTTTAGATAAAATGGAGGAACAACCACCTTACCTCTATGGCATGGAATCAACAATTAATGACGAGAACATGTGTTCAAACCTTATATGATATTCTGAAAACCAACAACTAATATCGTAATTATAATACTTGATCTAAGTTAAGTTGTCTTTAAGGCATTTTCTGTTTATTTATTTAGAAACATAAATTAAAATTATATAATACCAATAAATAAGTTTGACATTTATTATGAAAAATCATAATCATATTTGCTCATGGAAACGGCAAAAGAGGATAGAAATGAAAACGACCAATAATAAATGAGTGTACTCTGTGGAAATTTCCAAGTCAACATGTTTACACGTACGCATTATCTGACGTCGGAATTCTAGAATTTCACTTTTTAAACATTTTTTTTTTATAAATTTTTTCTATCTCTATCTCTACACTTTCTACTTCCATTTTCCGTTCAAACTAAATCAACGTGAGAACACAGAGACAAGTTATTGGTCTTTAATGTCCAACTTCAAGATTGATCATTTTATTGGGTACCCTGCAACAAATTATCGGAAATTTAATGTCTAAATTGTAAAGGTGATAGGTCACCATACTTCAACAAAAGCAATTTCAATTAAGTTAAAAATTCATAACATAGCACATACAATAAGAGAAAGTGATGACAAACATTCTGCTAGGCATCTCATCACCTTACAAGATATGCCTATTCCCATATAGGTTTCCCAACAACTGAATCCAAATAACAATATTTATGATCAATACAAGAAATTGCTCAACTGTATTCAATTTTCATGTTCTCCATTATGATCATCCTTTTGCTATCATTATGTTCTGATCGTTGCCCATAACGACTGCTAGATTTTCATACATGAGAACTATAGGTTGAATTATCAGGAAGTATCCTAAACAAACGCCACATGATCCTTTAATATACGGCATGAAACTGGGCCTGACATTAAACACATGACCTGTTCTGTATCTATTTAACCCCCAACACCACTAGAAGAAATGCATACAACTGACGTTTCCTAGCAAAATGCAGAAGGCAACAAGAAGAATGGAAACTAAAAGGCACAGGAGGAGAAACGAAAATGTAATCAAAATACAGAAATTTCCAGAAGCAATTACATTTGAAACATGAGCAATTTTAAAAGTAAATTAGCTTATGTAATTCAACATCCTTCCCTTTAGTTATTACATCTTATCTTCCAATGCGAACTGGCTTCAAACTGTCAACGGTAGATGACAAAGGGACTTTCCGATGGTTCTCCACCCTGTACATTCTATCCTCCTAGCATGTATGCTTGTAACCTGCAGCAACTACAGCCAAAATAAAGCTCCCAATTATAACACAAGAAACTTCCAAGTCACCGAATTCCCAATAATCATCATCTTTCATCATAATACACAATGTTGAAGACCATCATCCTTGGTAATCTTTTCAAGGAAACATAATTGAACTTCAAGACGGAGAATGACTTCCCTAATAAAACGATATCATTTCCACTCCCAGAAGAAACTTCCTTCCACCAAAGGATTTATAATGGACCTGAGAACAACTCACGCATGAGCAACCCTACTAAATGTTATCTTCAGTTCTTTCCCCCTTCATCAACTCCTCACGGATTCAGAACTCATGTGACTACGATTCCCTGGATGTACATTAAACCCAGTCATAGAACTGCGCTGCTGCCCAAAGTGTCTTAAAAGCTCCATCTGTCGTTCATTTGTGTGAGGAAGGCAAGCTCGCAAAAGTTCCACTGGCATTTCACGCTTTGTAGCTGCCCGAATCTCTGCATCAGTTCCTTCTGTACAGGAGGGCTCCTTCACATAGACAGATTGTAATATCGAGTCATACTTGATCAGACAATACTTTGTAAGAAGATCAAAAAATTCATCAAATGATGCCTGCCAGAGGGCAAAATTGGGTACAGCACAGCTTGCCGCTGCCTGAGGATCGTTCAATAGCTTACTTGCCCTCTCAAGAAGAGTCTTCAGAATGACAGAGGCCCCGTCCCCAGCTGGACTACCAAGAGGCCGAAATGGTGGCTGTTCCAAAGAACAAACAACAGCAACAAGGCAAGCGCCCAATGCATGGAGGTCCATGCTGTTAACACATGCAGAGACTGTCTTCACAAGATTCATAGTTGTCTCCGCAGCACCTGAATCTGAAGTAATGCTGCCAAACAAAAACCTTAAGTGACGAAATATAGCCATGCAGACAACTCGAGAGAGTTCACTACCAGGGAAAAGAAGCAGAAGGAACTTAGAGATGAGCTTTCGACCCTTGGGAAGAGAAACTATCCTTAGAAAAACAAGGTCATCCTTAGAGGACATTCCAACAGTATTGCCACTTTGGCTAAGAGGATCAACAAGCTGAAGGGATGCTGCTAATCCTTCAAGCATGGTCTGGCGCTTGCGTCTGAGCTGAGCACCTCCATCCTGGGGCTGATTAAACTGTAGAAATCGATCGATATCATCCACCTCAAGAAGAAGGCATAAGCTATCTTCAATAGTGATTCTAGCTGCAAGCATAGGTTCCTTTTCCAGAGGCCTCTCAGATATCTGTTCAGAGTTTCCATCACCAGACCCAGGTGGGGGATCAACTTCAAGAAGAGGCTGTGGCCTGCGTATGGAACAGAGAGATGACTTTCCAGAGGCATTAACATGAAGATGAGTCTGCTGGTCTGTGCTGTTACGGCCTCGAGAATTGACCTCCTTCATATGAGATGGGCAGAAAGGGTTTTTCACTCTTGATCCAGATGATCTTTTGGCAAGGCGAGCTTGGTGGTAATAATCATTTATGTATGGGTCATTGCTATGTGTGGCAGCATGCTGCATTTTGAGAATACCTTCAATCTCTTCAGCCGTCATATGTTTTGATCTGAATTGCAATGAACCACCTTCACTTTTGTGACTGCAAGAATCAGAGCCTTGTTTAGAAAGCCGAGCATTATGTCTACCTTTATGTGATGATTTGTGTTTTTGATCCCTAATATCAGATAAACCAAGCATCATTTTATGTGCAGACGAAGGATGTGAATTATAGAGATGAGATTGCATTGCAGCAAAATGAGCCAGAGATGGTTGGAGTGGATTGTGCAGTCTCTGCTTTTGAGGAGACAACAACTGTGCAGACATTAAGCCATCTTTATAGGCCAGTTGTTGCTGCAATAAACTCTGCAGGAGGCTAGATTGATCTACTTGTAATAAGCCAGCATTGTTGACCCAATGATTTAGAAGCCTGTTATTAAAAGGAAGGCCAGAAGAGGTCACTGGGGACATATTTCCACGGTAATGTAAATCATGATGCATGCCAGCCAGGTGAAGATTGGAGTTGGACAAAGGAGATAGATTTGAAGAGGAGAAGGGCTGCAATCCACTACCAAGAGAAGTGCTATTAAGAAGATCTGGGGAGATCTGTTGATTTCTTCCACCAACAGGAGGGAATGACGTGAAATTTGATTTAGGTAATGGCTCACTTGAATAACGTTGCAGCTGTGGTTGCTGTTGAGGATATGAGGAAGTTCTATACAAGGGTTTTGCCTCTGAAAATCGGGCAGATGAAGATTGGGGTTGTGATGACCATCTCTTGCCTTCCTGAGAGTTATCAATATCGAACATCTGCTGATCTAGCCAACTGGCAACTTCATCATCTTGTGCCCAATCGGTGGCAGATGAACCTGAAAACAATATGCCGTTGGATGAGAAACATATACCATGTATAAGAGATGAAAAAGATCATGGCAGTCAAATTTACTAAATCACCCTTCAAAAAGTACTAGCAATAAAATTTCTACAAGAATACATTACTTCAATCATTTTCTATTTAAACTTAGAATGATGATCTAATTTTTATTATAATTAATTTTTCTAATCAGATACCCTTGAACGTCTAACAATAAGGTAATAAAATAACCAAGTCTACTCAAAGTTTACTTTCTAAAGAAGAATCACAGGTTATAATATTGTACGTAAACCACAATTTCTGACTGATACCCAATCCTTTAAAATGATGGCTCATTCACACGCTTGGAGTTCCTTTCAAGTACACTTAAATATAATGTCAAATAATTTTAGATTGCTTCATTGACTGAAGCATGTAACCTCTGGATGTATATATGGTTTGGGTTACAAGAAGTTAATTTACAATAGAAAGAAAATTTGTAAAAAAAGCAATGTAAGGAAGTTCTCACTTCAAAATCATAAAATAGCATGAACATTTTAATAACAATAACCAAATAAAAAGTTGGGACTCACTTTCTCTTGAAAATGATCCAGATCCTCTATCACCAATGACTCCTGGATGTCTTGGTCCAGTGACAACTCTGTTCAACTGCAAGATAACAGAATATAAGACAATCAGAATAGCAATCATAAATCATTACAAATGCTTCATGTTTCGCATAATGCCAAGACAAGAAAAATGAAAGATAATCAATTTGTGAAAAAGAAACACAGAAGAATCTGAAAGATACAAATAACGCAAATTGTATTAACATTGCAAATACCATCAACTGAGGCAAAAATTGAAATATTTTTCCACAGCATACAAAATTAGAGTGAAAATTAAAGGAAATTTTGGCGTTAATGATGGAAACTTTAGCAATGAAGGCGAATATTTTGGTCATAACGATGATAATAATAGTTCAAAATAATTCTTAACGCATAACAAAATCTAATGTTAAGAGGCAGAATACAACGCAAGTTAAAATTTAAAGTCCTGATAAAAAAACAATCATGCTTCAAGAACTCAAAAATGAATCTTGCTTTTCTTTTTTAATATAGAATCTTAAAGGTATTTGTACCGTAACTGTAGCGCAACTTCAACAAAGTCAAAAAAGACTCTCCATGTTAACAAAATAAAGTTTTGAGGGTTCAATGCAACAAAACTGAAATAAAGGCTTAATAAAACAAAAACAAAAAACAAAAAAACCTGGGCTTGAAAAAGGAGTATCATTACAAAATGTAAAAAAAACATAGGGAAAACATACGCGGAAAATTCATAACATGTATAGCAGACAAATTAAAAAATCTAACCTTTGCAAATGTGGTTGCGAGATCGTCCATATCTGATAAAGCATCTAATCCTACTCCCTGAAAAGAGAAAAGAGAAGAGCACATATCAGACCCGCCATTATACGGCATTGCAAGAAACTAATTTAAAAGTAACAAAAAGAATGCGTTATGGCGTAAATGTGATAAAAACATCAAATAATGAGTCCACATCACAAATCGCGTTGAAATTAATGAACTACTAAATTGTTTTGCACGCTAAATTAAATATCAAACAAACTGCTGAGCAAACATGTTTCACCCACAAAATTAAAGATGTTTAATCAATTTCAAGGACTAAACAGGGCTTCGTCTCAATCTTAACTGTGAGCAACAAAAAAATAGTAAAAAAAAAATAAAGAAAATGGAGATAGTAAACACAAAGAAACTTCCTTCACAAAAATAGCAAATATATGAAAACGACACAACTTGATCCAACAGAAACTGCACAGTTCAAAAACCCTAAACTCTATGTCAAAAGATTCAAACAAATATTGCCAACAAAATAAAAAAACAAAACAAAGAAAAAATAAAAACACAACATATATAAAATAAACCTTATCCATAGCTAAAATTCCAAAGGGCGTGTTAGAAGACGAAGATTTTGAGATCTGATTAGGCCTTTTAAATTCGGAATTTCGGGCAGATAAGAAGAAATTGGGCAATCTAGGGTTAAGAGGAGAAGGGAAATTCAGGGAAGGGTTGAGCAGGGGGGGATTGGATTGAAGAGAGTAAGAGGATTTCTAGGGTTAGTGAGTTAGACGGGTGTTTGGAAGGGGAGAAAGTTGAAAGGAGAAGGAAAGAAAGTGAGATTTATGGAATTAATATGAAGGAATAATGCTCGACTACAAGTCAATGATACTACGGAGATTTCTCTTTCCTCAGTTTCCCCATTTTCCTTTTATTTTTCTCCATATATAAAATTCTGGGTTGCGTATGTTGCACATGTAAAACGAATAAAGCTACTTATTCATTTTCATTTTTATTTCCAAATTTCTTTTTTTTTAATATCAATTTTTATCCCTATAGCTATCTATTTTCCATATAATTTTATTTTAAATTCTCAATAATTTGATTAATCATATTAATATTATATTTTCCATTTATTATATTTCTAATATAGGAGAGATGCTAATCTTTATATGAAATAGTAATATTAGAAAAGTACCAATATTGAATTTTAATTTATTTATTTACTATTTAATAAAAAGTATTTTTAAGTTCAAATAATAAGCCTTCAAAAGGATATTTTTATTTTAAAAAATATTTCCAACATTTTTCCATAATTAATATAATTTGTCCTCCTTTTCGTTATTGAAGAGAAGTGTTTGACGTGCACCGAAACTGCGTCGTTTTTATCCCCCATCTGCAAACGAAACCTAAGCAAAATAAGAACCCTCCGGTTCACTACAAAGTGGTCACGACCTCCCCTCTCTCCCCGCTTTTCTTGTTCTTCACGAATCGCAAGTCCCGATTTTCTCTGGCTCTTCTCTGGTCCAGTTTTCTTCTTCTTCTCTGGTTTAGCTCTTCTTGACCTTTATTGTTTATTGAGGTTCATATCTTTCACTCATTGGCAGGTATTATTTAATTTAATTTTCTTTGTTTTTGATCTTGTTGTTTTGATGAATCCATCATCTGATTATAATCTCTATCTTTGAACTGTTTTTCAATTAATTTGATTCTACTTTTGAAATTCTTTTAAGTTAATTATTTGATTTGATTTTTCATACTGTTTTTACACTGGCTCGGATTTTTGCTCGGGTTTTCTCATTGATTTTCTCGGGAAGTTGCCCTTTCGCTTTATCTGTTTTTTTCCTTTATACTGCCATTGTTTTTTTTTATTATTATATTTTGTAAAACCGAAAAGTAATTAGTAAAAGGCTTTGAAATTTAGTAATTTAAGGATATTATTTAAAATAAATAAAGAAATATTGGACGTGTTTTTTTGTTTCATGCATGAACATCATGGCGGGAACCAGAACCGGCTATTTACAGTTCGTCGCCTCCAATCCTCCCTCGTAATCATGAGTCGTATAAATCCACCGTCCTCTTCTCCTTCTCACCTTCGTAATTCCGCATTTGATGTTCTGATGGCTGCTTCCCGTGCTGCCGAGGGAAACAAATCACAGATATCGATGAAGCCCTTATATTCTCACGTGGAAGAGAATCAAGCGGACGATGATATTTCTATAAAGAAGAAGAAGCGGAAGAAGGGAGTACCGGATAGTTTTGAAGATAGAATTCTTGAGTTAAAAGATAAGATGTCGCTGTTGAAGATGAAACCAGCATCGTTCGAGCCTAAATGTATAACGGGTCTTTTATGTTCCAGTTTGGGAGTTAACAACAATGGTGGTCTTCTTTTCATATTTCTCTGTCTGGCATTCGAATTGATTTCTGAAGAGACGAGCAGGAATGTAATCCTGGATATTGCGTGTAATATGTTGCGAAGTATAATGGCTGCTGGAGGCAAAGATGATTTGGTGGCTGTGCTTTGTCTCTCGGCGGGCAAGATAGCTCCTAAATATGAAGATAATAATTTGTCTGAATTAGGTGTGGGAGAAGCCGCAGTTATCAAGGCCATGGGTGAAACTTATGGGATGTCTGAAATCGAAGTGAAGAAGCAATACAATGTCAGTGATCCTTCGACTTTTGTGTACAATCACTCTACTCTTTTTTTTTTTTTCTTTAATTTATCTTTTTTTCACTGTAATATTTGCTTTGTTGGAACTATATCTATATCTATATCTATATCTATAGCAACTAGGGGATTTGGGCCTTGTTGCAAAATCAGCTCGCTCTTCTCAATCCATGATGTTCAAGTTCCAACCATTAACAGTTACTAAAGTTCTTGATACATTTCGTCTCATTGCTAAGGTACGTTATTTATATGCAAATGCCATACACGTTATTGCAGTATTGTGTTAGCTACATTCAAGGTTGGTTTATTTGGCGGAGATTGGAAAAAATAATTTTCAATCTCATTTTTTATTTAAAATCGAGGAATTAATTAAAAATAGTTTTGAAAAATACTATACTTTTTAGCCTCAAACACTCTCTCAATAATTAGCAATGTATTCTTTTTCGTCTATTGCAGGAATCTGGCAAACAAAGCAAGGAAAAGAAGAAAAGCCTCATAAAGGCTCTTCTTGTTGCTGTTAGAGACTGTGAACCTAAATAGATAATTCGTATGTTGATGCTTAAGGTTGTCTCCAGATTCCTTTAAGATTTTGCTTGATTCTGATTTTCTACGTATCTTGATTTTCTGAATTTATAATGCAGAAAACACGCAGCTTGAGGATTGGATTGTCAGAGCCTACCCTTTTAGATGCACTAGGACGAGCTGCTGTATACAAAGAAAATCCTACTCCTCCTTCACAGCATAATAAGGCACTTCTAGACGAGGTAAGCTTGCATGCAAGTTATTTTACGTTGATGGTTGGTTTCTGGTACGTCGTCCACATCCCTTCTTCGAAAATTTATTTTAACTAGAAAAATATTTTCATTTTTGCGTTCTTGTTTCTGTACTAAATTATCAATTCTTCATTGTGAAAACTGCATACCTATTAACCAAGGACAAACATCCGCATCATTGAGCCTTGTTTTTATTAATAAAGGCAAAATGCATTTTGAGGCCTTCTTACACGTGGGTATCTTTTGTAGTTCCCTAAACTTTTTTCTCTTCAGGCTGCTGCAATCGTGAAGGAAGTTCATTCTATTCTTCCTGACTATGATCAGATTGTTACTGCTATTATTGGAAGTGGCATATGGAATCTTCAAAAGGAGTGTAATTTTTCAATTGGGATACCTATTAAGCCCATGTTAGCCGAGGCAATTAAGTCGGTATCTGATGTTTCGAATATATTTAATGGTTCAGAATATATATGCGAATACAAATATGATGGAGAGCGTGCCCAGGTGATCCTAAATATTGAAAATCCATGTTTCTATCTCCTTTCTGATCTTCCTGATCATATATGTTTTGTTTTATTGAACGTAGATACACTGCAGGGAAAATGGTATTGTCAGCATATACAGTCGCAATCTTGAACGAAGTACTGAAAAGTATCCGGATATTGCTATGGCTATTTCAAGGTACCATTTCTTTTGTTTGTGTTTATGCACAATCAGTTTACAAAGATAAGTATGTAAACCCATGCTTTCCTGTCAAATTAATATATTTATTTTTTCGTATGTATATAAATTAGTGAAAGTAAGTGTATATTTATTTTTTCGTATGCTCAACCCAAATAATGCATAGTTGAAAGTAAGTTAATTTGGATGACCTTTATTTTTACTATTTTAATTATTTTATTTATTAGTGACTAAGATGATACGATGATGTAATTCATATGTTTTATTAATTAATTATTGTTTGGTAGTTTCTGTTTACCTTCTTTTGTGGGTTTTATCAGGTTGAGAAAGCCTTCTGTACAATCATTTGTGTTGGATTGTGAAATTGTTCCTTATGATAGAGAACAAATAAAATTCTTCCCTTGCAGGTATTGATTATCGTTCCCTTTTCAATTCCCAATAATGTCTACAAATAACATTTGATGTTATGACTGTCAATTCTTCTTTGATTTTTTAATTTTCCCTGATAATGTTCGGATAATCATACTTATGCATAACTTTTTTATGCTTAATTCACGTATGGATTTGTATGCAAGGTGCTTCTTTCTAGAAGTCGCAAAAATGTGGATATGGATAACATAATGATCAAGGCTTGCATATTCGCTTTTGATTTATTGTACCTAAACGGCAAGCCTTTACTTCATGAACAACTGGCAGTGCGAAAAAAGGTATGACACCTTCAATACAACATGGTTGAAATTGTTTATTATAGAACTTACCCTGTTGGCAGGGTGGAGCCAACTGGGCAATTGCCCAACTTAAGCTTTGTCCAATATTCATCGCGTAAGTTATGTTTAGGATCGAATCCAAGCTCTATTATATATTACCTGGCCTTCTATATCAAGGTTGCTTTTGTAATTGTGCAGCGTCTACATGAATCATTTGATGAACAGCCTGGGTTCCTTCATTTCCCGACAACATTAGTGTCGAGTGACCCAGACGCAATACACCAGTTTCTTCTTACTGCTATGAAGGAAAGGTATGCGTCTCATGTTCTTATTGATATTAAAAATAGACAAACATATCATTATAAATAAGAAAAAAGATTTCAAGATATAATAATACCAGACATTACATTATAACATTAAAATATATCAAGGGCACACATGTCAAATATTGCTGAAATAGTTTGATTCATCGTTTTAAGTGGTTGTCAATTTTATTGAAAAATTCAAGTTACACTTATTATTATTTTATGTTCTTGAACTAGCTTAGATCACAAGTATCGAAGTTATTAATTTAAGTGATAAGTTGGATTATTATGTTTAAATTTATACAGGAAAGTCATTTAATTTCAATGAAGTTGAAAGCATTTGTCTTTTAAAACATGGCAACCATGCATTTCACAACGCATATTGCTCTTACATATTTTGTTGGTTGCTTGTAATGGCGTTGATACGCTATTAATGTTATTTTTGCGATATTCATATGCTATATGTTGTAAATTTATATTGGTTCACAGTTATGAAGGTTTAGTTATAAAAAAGTTGAGCACTGATGCAACTTATGTGCCTGGTAAGCGTGACTGGTTAAAACTGAAGAAAGATCATATGGAAGGGTAAGGTGAAAAGGACATTGGCATTTTGATTATTTCTTCTAAATATTTTTTGGTTCGTATCGTTGAATTTTCATCTGCGAACTGCAGACTTTGGGATTCACTTGATTTGGTACCAATTGCTGCATTCAGTGGTTCTGGCAAACGAACAGGTAACTGACTTTTAAGTCCAACTAATTGGTAAAGCCATGATAATTTTTTAGCTTAGTCCTTCATGGCCAGAAACTGGTTCGTAGTCAGGTGAATTAGCTAAAGTTTCCTGAATGAGACTGCAATGTTTTGCTATTTTCTTATCATTTCAAGTCGGATTCACTTTGATGATGTTTTTTCCTTTAGGTTTTTATGGGTCATTTCTCCTTGCTTGTTACGACAACGACAGAGTTGAATTTCAGAGTATATGTAAGACAGGTTGGAAATTTTGTCAGAAGGCTGAACTTTTAGAATCTTTTTATTATCTTCATAGGTGACATTTGTGTCTGATAATTTATTGTTTCCGAAAAAATGCTTGCTAGCATCGGGATTTTCTGACAAATTGCTTGAAGAACTTGCAGCTGGTCTCAGATGTAAAGTGATGCCAAAACCAAAGGTTGATCACTTTTTTCTTACTATCAAGAATCAATGCATGGATGGCTTTTTTTTTTTTTTTTCTTTTTAATGTAGAGAGCATCATAAATGTATGCTAACTTTTGTTTTGCTGGTCAATTCCAGCCATATTACAGATTTAATGCAGATAAATTTAAGCCAGATGTATGGTTTGAAGCTTCGGAGGTAATATATACTTGCATTTTCTTTGCACATTCCTGGTTAGTGGTGCATCACCTTGTCGTTTGTTTACTTAGATGTAAATTTAATCATATTCCAATCATTTGGTTAAGCTGTCCTTTATCGGAAAATGAGTCACAAGAAAAATGATGACCCATTAGAGATTTCTTTCTCAGGTTTGGGAGGTGAAAGCTGGAGGTTTGACCATCAGTCCAGATCATTATGCTGCAGTCGGCATCGTGGATTCCGAAAAGGTCAGATAGATAATACTGTATTCCAAAGTCGATTGAATTCTTTATGTTAGCTTCATCCATGGCAAGCAAAGTAGAAGTTCATTGCTAACCTCTGATGATGGTGCGTGTTCGAGTAGGGTATATCTCTCCGGAATCCAAGTTTAATCTGTGTCCGGGACGACAAGGACCCAGAGCAAGCCACATCATCTGATCAGGTTTATCAACTTCTAATAGTAAAATTAGTCTGACAATCGATTCCTTCTAAATTATATATTGAACTAAACTGTCGATGGATGTATCTTTTGGTCATTGCTGTCAGGTTTCTAAGATGTATTTCAAACAAGACAAAGATAGGGGAAATCACTGAGCTTCTGGGTTTCGATGCAAATAAGCAAGCAGTCAAGAAGGATTTACAGTTTCAGTACCCAAGGGTTATTCCTGTGATTTTCAGCTATGTTGGAACGATAAATTATGTTAGGAATATTTTTATTTGTTCATGTTTTTTCCTTGTACTGGTTCTATAGTTATAATTTGAATACGCAATTCATGTACAAACTGAGACAAATTTAATGCCATATAATATATTGAGGAAAGTAATATCCCTAGTTGGTTTTTAAGATTGAAGGATTCGAAAAACATTAATCTATCGCTACTTTGATGTGGTATAGCGTGATAATTTACACAAACTATGCTCTGGTTGTTCTATTTACACCATAGTCAAAAATTATTAGTTGTACTCTTCCTCAACATGTTCTAACAAATTATCGTAGCTTAAGCTAACTGCAGAACATAGAGAAACAATGAAAAGAAGGGCTCAGAATCAGAATAAACATTACTTGTGATATGGATTCGTAGATTGGCTAGAACTGCAGTTCCTTGCCCAATGCCCTGGCTTACCACACTTGTAGCAAGTACCAGAGGCTGCTCCAGAATCAGCAGGATAACGAGAAGCAGCTGCTATCGTTGATCCGGTATTAGAAACAAAACGAGCAGCTGTAGTTCCTGATCTGGAATCAGCTGAAAGCCGGGATTCAGATAGTGAAGTGGGGCAATCTCTTGCCCAATGTCCTTCATTGCCACATTTGAAACATGACCGTACGCCAGCATAACTTTTGCCGCTCATTTCATTCGTGGTGTTGAATGCACTTGTTGGGTACACGCCTGCTGCTTTAACATTATCATCGTACCACTTGAAAAAGCCGCATGAACTTCCCTGCAGCAGGAAAACCATAAGCTTAATGTTGTTTGTCCATAAAGCATCCAGAAAGCAACAGTCCAAGCAGGAAAAAATGGAGCATGTAACATTTTTGGTTTGATGTTTCAAATGCTGTCAACCTGACTTTTCTCTGTACTGACAACAGTTTTCATGGTCATCTATCTGTGACCAAAAGAAGCAAGAACCATGATCATTTCCTTCAATGGATAACAAAATCTTTCCTTAACTGATCTATCATCCATCAAAAAAACATGCAAGTGGATCCTACTTGTACGTCAGACCACCTCATATCATATCTCTTGACCAAGGATATATCCAGTATAAACAAGAGTTTCAAATGCATGACATCCTAATCAATTCCTAAAACCCAAAAAATCATCACAAAAAACCAAGAAATATATAAAACATCTGCTCGTTCTATAATTATAATAGTGGGATATGATGAGTTAGCAACTTTCAGAATTCGGAAAAACAACAGACAGAACCAGTTGCTAAATCTAACCTGAAAGTGCTGTAAATTAAAGGATGTTTTGTATGAAAATCAAGGAATATGGAGAAGCCAAATATAAAGAAAGCATATAATATAGAAAATACAAATACCTGATTAGCTGGGCATCGATAGAATTGCCGACCGACGTTGTTCCCAGTTTTGGCAGTGAGAATGAGACAAAATCCAGCACCACATGGACATGGAACTTCTGATATTGCATTACTATTTCGATTGCCACCACCATTTCCACTATCACACCACTCGAAAAACGCACATCCTCCATTTTCCTTTGCAACAAATAAGAATAAAAGAAACAATTTTTGTCATGTTACAATGTCGTCTTCATCCATACTTCTCAAGCAAAATCAATATCATAAGTTGTATCAATACAAGTTAACTCAAATTTCGTAGAATCGATTGAATTCTAACCTTTGTTGTTTGATCTGGAAAAAGTTAGGTTTTCAATGCTTTCAATTCTTAGAATCCAGTTTAAACAATTTAAAAGCAACTAAAAACCAGATGAAAGAAATGAGTGCTACAAAATAATTATTGCCTGATCCATAAGGTATTTCAGTAATTGACGACAAATGACTTCAAAAATATGAAATTAAAGAACTCAATGAAATTCAGTATTTCAAATTGTGTAATACGAATATTGTAATTCTTGCTTCAAAATTAAACGGATATTTCTGATATGTATTAAGTTGAGTAAACAAAACAAATTTGTTAATTTACCTGTCTAACAGGACATTTGTAGAACTTGCGGCCTTGATTCCTCTCGGTATTAGCAGTGAAAACAACGCAAATACCTAACCCACAAGGACAGCTCTTGTCAGGAATTCCATCAAAATCAGCGCCGCCGTTGGATCGATTGCTATTTACGTGCCGAGGAAGGGGATTGACTCTGTTTTTCGAATTGCTATTTATTTGCTGCCATTGAAGGCTATTGCTTCCTCTAAGAGCAGCCATGTAAAGACCTTCAACTGCAACCTCATCCTTCACTTTCGCCATCTTCTTCTCCTCCTGCTGATCATCTACCTCAGATGAATTGAAACGGCGTCGTTTTCTGGATTGAGAATCAGAGAGAGCGTGTGCTTCAACTTCTGCCACCTGAGAAAGGAAATCCTCGTCGTCCTCTTCGATCTCGATCATGGCGTTCTCCGTGTTTTTTTTTTTTAACCCCGTGATCTAATTCCGTCGGCTTCCCACTATTTTATATTTCCTTTTTTCCCGCTTAAACTTTTTTAAGGTTCAATTCGAAACTACTGCCTTTTATACGGTTTCAATTCCATCCCATATTTAAAAGTAATCGAATTAAATTAATATTTGATTTTAATGTAAAATTCTCAAAATTGAATCAATTTTTATGTTAAAATTTTTAAATTTTTAAAATTAAATTAAAATTATTGATTTGATTCGATTAAATTTTTTTACCCGTATTAAATTATGAAAAAATTTATCCTGTTATTTGTTTTTTAAAAAATAATTCTATTTTTTATTTTTTAAAATATTCTATAAAAATTTTTTAATGACTAAAAAAACAGTTATATTTGGTCTTTTAGATGCTATTTTGTAATTAATTATTGAAAATATTATATATTAATTGATATAATTGTATAGCTACAAAATTAAATGATGGAATATAATTAATAATAATAATTTAAAAAATGAAATTAATATTGTTTTCAGATGAGGAATCCTTATATTATTTATTTTTTTAATTATTGATTTTGATTATTCTATAAATATTAAAAAATCATATATAAATATAATATTTTACTAAAATGCTTTTGCTACGTATTTAAAATAATAAGATAAAGTTATCAAATTTATTTTAATACTATCATTATTCAATATATATCTAAAATCTTATAAATAGAATCAAATGGCATTATTATATATCATTTAGAATAATATATATCTCATGCAACAACTAAACCTAATAATATCATCCAACAATCAACGATAAATAATAATAAAAGCATTAAATTATAAAAGATTTAATATTCAAATCAACGTATATAAAAAATTTAATATTACAAATGAAAATGTGAAAATGATTAATGATATACTAAGAAATCACATTAATATATGTTCATATTTGCACTCATTCATACTATATATGCATTATATGTATTGTACTTTTCGCATGCAATCTACATGGATGTATAGGCCATGCAAGCTCGAGAACCAGACTGCGAAACTCTCTCAGCTACGTGCACTAGCATGAAAAAGCTTTCCATCTAAAAGGAGAACACAAGAATTATAAATCCGTGAATTAATCATAATCGCTTAATAGATATATACATAAATATAAAGATAATATATCGAATAATTGAATATAAAGGTAAAGGTAAAATCTTGGGATGATAATGAAAAACCATGCATGCGACGTACAGATTTAATGTGCAGGGAGTTCTAAACTTTGGTAGGACTGAAGGATTTCTTCAAGTCTCCAACGGAATTAGAAGCGTCTTCACCGCAATAACTGGAACATGCTAAAGCACAAGCATCCAAGGAGGCATGATCTACCTGTTGAAGGCATGAAGGCATGCATTGCTTTGCACATTCTGAAAGTGCTTCATTAGGGTTTGTGAATGCTGCCATTATCACCATAAGAACTAAGCAGATTTCGAAGCATAGGGCTTTGTTATAGATACCCATTTTCAACTTTTCCTTGTTTTCTTCTGCTCTTTTTCAGAAAAGGGCTTTTGGATTTTGTACGTATATATAGATATATATCAGAAAAAAAGGAGAGGGTTAGGAGAGGGGCAATTGAGAATTTCAAGGAGAAAGAGATGTTCTTTCACACGTATTTTAAGGTTAGAAATATCTTTAAATAATTTATCTTTCAAGAAACACCTATTTATATCAACATTAAACCTTCATATAAAAACTTCAAAATCACGTAATATTACTATAAAATAGTAAATAAAATCTATATTTTTAATAAGTATGCCATAACGTTAAACAATATGGATAATGCAACTTGACTTGATGGGCTTGGAGTTGTGAGAAGATATGGACCGAAGGCAATCGAACCATATCAAACAATTACATTTACCCAAAAAACAGACATAATTTTAAGTTAATAAATAAGTATTATATAATTGAATTGAGCTTTTATTATATGAAAATTGATTTGATCAACTTGTATACAGTTGCACTGAAATTAATTTCAAATAAAAATGAAAAAGAAAAAGATTTTCAAAGAAAAATTAACAAAATAAAGACATAGAAGTTTGATATTACAGTTTTTTGTTTTATGTTACAACATAAACAAGTAAATAGAAAGCATCGTACAAACATGTCTTAAGATATGGGTAATGGAGCACCGTTCCAGGTCTTCAAGCATTCTAGCATGGGGTCGATCAGCTTCCCCGCACACATTGCTGAAAAGACCTTGTCGAACTCTTCTCCCGGTGACCGGACCTTCTCGCCGGTGAGCAGACTAGTACCCAGTTCTTCTCTCACGAACTTGTATAATGGGTATGACCTGCATTCTTTAATTTTGCTTGGAATAGCAAAGTTACCATTCTCATGCTCATTTCTCGCATTTTCTACTTCTTTGGGCAAAAGGGCTTTAAGTTCCTCCTCAAAAGCTCCAATCTTTTGGAAGATTGAAGTGGTTGAATTCTTCTCCTTTTCACCGTTCATCAGAGCATGATCCACTAGAACTTGTCTCAGTTTTTGCATCAGTGGATAGGTTGCGCTGCAAGGATCATCGATGTATGCGAATGCGTATTCCCTGTCGACAACTTTGAGCAGGTCTTTCTCGCAGAATCTTGATGGGTGAAGTTCGCCATTGACGCCCATTGTCAAAACTCTCTTAGCGACCTGGCTAACTGTATTCTTGACAGTGTTCTTCAAGTTCTCTTCCAAATGCCTTAGATCAATTGCTTGACATAAGGCAACCAAGTAAGTTGATGACATGAGCTTTAGTATATCAACAGCTTCAGATGTTTTCCTAGCGGAAATCAAGCCTAATGAGTTGACATCTTGATTATGTTGCTCTGCACTTTGGACATGATTAGTGACAGGATTGGCGAGGAATTGTAGCTCTGAACAGTAAGATGCCATGGCAATTTCAGCTCCTTTAAATCCATAATCCAAGCTTGGATTTCGACCACCAGTAAGATTTGAAGGCAGTCCATTGTTGTAAAAGTCATTGACAAGCTCAGAAAATTGTGCAAACATGAGTTTCCCAATGGAAGCAATGGCTAAACGAGTATTATCCATTGAAACACCAATCGGAGTGCCCTGAAAATTCCCACCATGTAATGCCTTGTTTCTTGACACATCAATCAATGGATTATCATTCACGGAGTTGATTTCTCGTTCGATCATCTTCGTCGCTGATCTAATCACTTCGATCTGCGGGCCCAACCATTGCGGAGATGTTCGAAGAGCGTATCGATCTTGTTTAGGCTTCTGCAAAGGATCGATCTCATGTAATTTTTGTGCTGCTTTGATGTAAGAACTACCATCAAGGATATGTTCCATTATGGCTGCAGCCTCAATTTGGCCAGGATGGTGCTTTAGTTTGTGGGTCAAATGGTCAGTAAACTCAGGTTTTCCTTGCATAACTTCCGCAAAAACTGCAGACAAAACTTCTGATAGAATTGCCAGTATATTAGCCTCAAATAGTACCATTGATGCTAAACCAGAACCAACTGCTGTGCCATTTACCAAAGCAAGACCTTCTTTGGGTTGTAAGTCGAAGAAACCACCGTTAATCCCAGCTAGTTTAAAGGCTTCTTCTGCGTCCAAGGATTCTCCATTGGGCCCGACGGACTCCGAGTTGGGCCGGCCGATGAGAAGCCCGGCAATATAGGACAATGGCACAAGGTCACCGGAGGCCGTAATTGTACCTCTTAGCGGTAAACTTGGGGTGATGTTGTGGTTGATGAACTTGGCAATGGCTTCCAATATTTCAAATCTTATGCCTGAATATCCTTGAAGCAAGGTGTTGATTCTGACCAGCATGGCCGCCCTTGTTGCTGAATGAGGCAGCACGTGGCATGACTCTGTGCCATTTCCAAAAATCCCAGCATTCAAAAACCTGTACAGCAAGGTTATAATGACCCCATGAGTATTTATTTAAAAATTAAAATTAAAATTAATATCTAAAAAATTTTTAATTTTGTAATTAATTATTTCTAGAATTAGTCTTATCCCGAGACATTAAATTATGAAAACAGCGACCAAATAACCTAATTTTATTTAATTTTGTATTTAATCATTAATTTCATTCCCTAAGTTATGAGCTAAGTCTAAATTAATGTATGTGGGCATGCATATATATATTTGTCAAATATATATATTTTATTTTTTATTTTTTGAATATAATTATTTATATTTATTTTTCTAATAAATATCTGACTATTTAAGTAAATAATTTACGTGATAATATTTTATTTCTATGGAAATACATGAAATTATTTAATGAAATTAGTATCAGATATTTATATCCAGTATTAATTAATAATTGTAATCTTATTAATTTAATAAATAAATGATTTTTCAATTAATAATTTATAGGTTTACTTTAGACTTTAATTTATAGCAACACGGATTCGGCGCCCACTAAAAATAATTGTTGAATTTATATTCGAAGTTAGTATTATTTATTATATAAAATGATATTTTTTATTAACATCAGAATTCTTGAATAAAATTCAATAATTATTAAATAAAAAATAATATTTATATTTTAATCATTTAATTAATACGATATTTCATGACCGATTAAAAAGATTCATAAATGAAGCTTTTCGGCCATTTAATGCAACTTGTTTTATAGTTTCTTGAGGCAGAAGATAAAAGAAATTGACTTGCTAAAATATGAATAATTAATTTGGATTGTAATGGAAGCTAATTTAAAAATATATTTATTAGCTTTAAATATTGGAAAGTTGGAATTCACATATAATATATTATATATATATATGTTTATATATTTAAACAAAGGCTTTAGGATTTGACTCTTATCGGAATTAATGCCTCAGATCTGATCCATGGAGTTGAATTTTTCACCATTCATGTTATGAGTTGTACATTAATTAATATTAATTTCGATCCTATGATACTTAGTTCATAAACTAAAATTCAGAAGAATAACAAAAATAGTTAAAACAAAAATCATATGATTTAGTATCTCATATTTCATTCAACAATATTAACGAATGTTCTGAAATGAGTTGTTTAGAAATTTAAAAATATTAACTTGAGAAACAAGTATGATCAATGGAGAAGTAATCATTATTTTAATTTAAGCTCAAGAAATATTATGAATATTGGTTACATGTGTGTGTGTGAGTTGGGAAATTTCATGCAAGTATGTGACTCTCCAGCCAATCACCTAATTAAGGGATGGAAGGTGACTAATATGCCAACTACTCTCCGGTTGAGGAAATAACATTCCACCTTTCTTACAATTAAATAAATGTCTTAACAACTAGTTGCTACCAAGTATCATCAAATCACGTAAAAAATATTTATTTAATATAAATTTTATATCTGTTTAAGATATTATTTCGATAATGTGTATCTAATTTAAATGAATATTTGTTCATTGGTTATGGTGTGATTAAGGATTTCAAATATAATCAATAAAAAATTATCTGGAATGAAGACAAATGATGTGGAAGGTTTATATTTATTTGGTTTATTACCTTATAAGCTCCCTTTGAAGGGCACCGCCTTGCTTGGTTCTTCTATGAGAAGTTGCACCAAAGCCAGTGGTGACACCGTAACTATCGGTTCCTTTGTTCATGCTCTCCATGACCCAGTCACTGCTAGCCTTGACGCTGGCTCGAGCATCCTCGGACAACTCGACTTTTATTCCGTTATCACGATTAGCAATAGCTGTAACTTGCGCTATGGTCAAGGTTTCACCGCCTAATCGAACCGCAGGCTTTCGATATTCTTCGACCATCCGTTTGACTTCATCGAGATGGCTTCCTTTGAGGGACTCGGCCACCATGCCCCAGTTCAAGGGGTCAGGACCGCTAGTGGTGCACAATGGCGAACCATCGTTTAGAGAAATTTCCATGGCAGTGGTTTATCGGAAGGAGTTACAAAGAGGGAAAAGGAAATGTTGGGTTAAGGAATTCTTTTAGGTGAAGTGACCCAATAAAATTCCTGAGCCTCTTCGCCCGAAAATGGCTGCCTTAAATAGAGGTTCATTGTATGTTTGGTGGGTAGGCATTGTTAGTTGGGAAAATGTAAACGGCCGTTGGATCTTACTTGGGTATCGAAGGGGTAGGATCTTGACACGTATAGTCTTTCCCTGGGGTGAGTGGGAGGCACCCTTTGTGGGACATGATTGAAAGGGCAGTACTTGTCAAAATAAGTATATATACATATAAGAGGTTGGTGAGACCTTCTTGTGTGGCATAAGCACTACGTCATAAGGCCATAAGGCCATAATGCCCCAAAATAACCCATAAATAAAAATTATTAATTTAAATATAAACTATATATTATTTGGATATTTTTACATTTTCTTTAACTAAATATTTTCATTAAAACTAATTATTAGATGTTTAATATTAACATCATATTATTTTAATAATTTAAATTTTCAATTATTTTCTTCTATATTACTTATTTTTTCAAATGATATACATTCATTTCATATTATCTTAATTATTTATTTTATTTTGTAATTTTAATATTGCTTGTTTGAAATTGCTACCTTTTTTAACAGAGTTTGTGGACTCACATATATAGGTATTTATTGAATTCGAGCATTTGGTTGATAAATTTATTAATTTTCTATAAGTTATTTTAGTTAGTTTGTTGCAGTCATAGATATTATATTATATTGGTTTACAGTAATTAATATAACATCAGCTTTAGTTAGTTAGCTATTTTATGCTAAATCATTAATGAATTTGATTATAGTAATTATACAGATATTATATTTTATATATTTTTTGATACCCTGATAATAACAATTTAAAATACCTAAACTAATATTTGCATATTCTTGATTTTAAAACTTCTAGAAAAAATAAAATTAAAATCATTATTCTTCATAATTTTCAACTTTTCATTATGCATTGATTATA
>CANYBF010233740.1:0-22814 GCA_948192965.1 Dalechampia spathulata | reverse complement strand
AGCAGCTGGTTCGTGTCTTGGACTTCGGGACGGACTCCTGTTCTTTGTATATTTGTGCATATACTCTTTTGTATTAGAATTGGCAGTATACTAAATATACTATGTATAAGAATCCTTGTATTTATATATCCAGGGTTTTGTTTTGGTTTATTTATTTCTTATCGCTTTCCGTTGTTGTTTGGGATTTCTTATACGAGCATTAGCAGGTTAGCTTCCCTTGTGGTATAGTCGTTGTTTGCCTGAGATGAGCGGGCGACGGTTATGCTACGGGAGCTTGTCGCATCCTCTTGAGTTTGGGTCGGGGGTTTGACAATATTAATTATTTTAGTAAATATATTTGTTGATAAATATAATTTTTTTATGTAATGAAATTTTAAATATTTGATTTTTACATAATTTTAATTACAAATATAAATAAATAAATTTTTAAATAGAAATTACTAATTTATTATTTTTCGTTGCTTGTATATATCTTTCTTGAGTAAATGAAATTAATTTCAACTATATTAAATAAAAATAAACTTTTTTAAATGTATTTGAACTATATGATAAAGAATTTCAATGTAAAATATTATAGAAAATAGAAATGTGGTTTTCTATCTTGTGGTTTGGATAATTTCTCTTTTTGTGTAAATAATTTTAAAAATTATTTATTTAATATAAATTTTAATAAAATTTTCAATTTGATATATATTTGGGGTTGACCGTTACTTTAATTGGCAGCTAATAAAGTGACATAAATTATAATAATGTGATAATAAAAGTTAAATTTGGCGCTGGTAAAACCAGCAGTCAAGTGACAATTCCCACATACCTCCCCTCGCTACTATTACTACTAATAATAATAATAATAATAATAATAATAATAATAATAATAATAATAAATAATTTAATAATAATAATAATAATAAATAATTTAATAATAATAATAATAATAATAATAATAATTTTAATTTTAATATTATATTAATTAATATTAAAATTATTTTTAATAATAAAATATTAAAATTATTTAATAATAATAATATTATTATTATTAAATTCATAAAATATAATACAATACTATTAATAATTAATAATATTATCAAATATTAATAATAATTACATATAATTATTTTTTCATCATTATAATATAATTATTTTATTTTATTTATTAATATTATTAACTATTAGTAATATTGTATTATATTATACTAATTTTAATATTAATAATTTTAATTTTAATATTAATATTACTAATTTTAATATTAATTATTTTAATATTAATTATTAATAATTATTAATAATATTATTAATAATTAATAATAATTTTAATATTGATATTATTAATAATGTAATATTTAAGATTATATTATATTAGTAGTATTGTATTATTAATAAGTTATGTATTAATTATTATTATTATTATTTATTTATTATTATTTATTATTATTATTATTTTAATACAATATTACTAATAATTAATAATATTAGTAAATAAAATAAAATAATTATATTATAATGATGAAAAAATGATTATATATAATTATTATTAATATTTGATAATATTATTAATTATTATAGTATTGTATTATATTATATGAATTTAATAATAATAATATTATTATTATTAATTAATAATAACTTTAATATTGTATTATATTAATAATAATTATTATAATATTAAAATTAAAATTAATATTATTAATAAATTATTTATTATTATTATTATTATTTATTATTATTATTAGTGGGTAGGCGGGAGGGGAGGTACGTTGGGGAATTGCTACTTAGGTAGGCGGGAGGGGAGGGACGCGCAGGGGAATTGCTACTTGGCCGCTGGCCAAATTTAAATTTTACTCTCACATCATATGACATGTGCCGCAACCTCAAATATATACTAAATTAAAAATTTTGTTAAAATTTATATTAAATAAAAAAATTTTAAAATTATTTACACTAAAAATAGAAATTGACGAAGATGCAGAATCCACAGGAAAGATTCTGATTTATGAAGGATTAATTTTTCTACGATGCACGTGACTTTCCAGCCTGTGTCCTTTTCCTGATTTACTCCTCATAGCTCCATTCCAAAGAGTTCATCCCTTCCACTCAAATTGTTTTCCAGATCTTATATATTTTATCTTTTTCAATAATATCATAACATTTTTATTATTTTCTAAAATTAGTAATTTTTGTATTAAAATAATAATTTTCTTTGACAAATATCTAAGTGTTTAGTCAAATCCATACGAACAAAAAAGCATGTTCGAATGTCTCATGATCGAGTTGATGTGAACCCATTATTCTATTCATATTTATCTCTCAATTTATTTAAAATATAATTTATAAAATATATCATATTGGATTTCGTTTATTAATTTTTTTTTAAAAATTATTTGATTTTAATTTTATTTTTATGTTATTCAATTTCTTTTGTGTTATACGACTTATTTTATATAAAATAGATCAGGTTAATCTGCATAATATATAAATTAATTATATTAAATGAATCATATCATAGCATTCGTATCAAATTTAAATCAACCTTAAACTCATTATACCCATAGATCGATACGATCTATTAACCCAAAATGTTATCTTAAATATAATTATATTAAATTTCTAAAAATATTATTTTTACAATTTTTTTGAGAAAACTCAACGTCAAAGAAGTACGTGTGTGTGTGTATATATATATATATATATATAGTTGATATGTATTGGGATATGAAAATGACAACAAGAAATATTGCATTAAACGTAATAGGTTGAGTTGGGTGAGAGTTAAATAACGGAAAATGATATATATTAAATTATATATTTGTTAATTAGAGACATATGCATAAAATAATTATTGGAAAAATATTAAAAATATTACCTCAAATAAAATGATTTTGTAAATTATATTTTTAATATTATAAACCATTTTTGTGTAATGACTAGTCCTGTATTTTAGGCGGCACTTATGCTTACAGCATGAGTATAATAATTAAATAATTTAATATATATGTGTTTTAATATTTACACTCAAATAATTAAGAAAATTATAATGTTAAATAAATTAATTAAATAGAGAATCATGCCAATTCTCTCATCCACTTCCCCATTATCATCGTTAAAAGTGTAAATTAACTCAATTTTTCAAAAATAATTTAAAATTCGAGTTAATAACAATTTATTTAAATTTTAAATAATATTTATTTAATAAATAATTCAAATTTAACCTACATAAAATTTGATTAGGCTTTTTATTTATAAAAAAAATTATGTTCAAATATTAAAAATATTATTTTTAATTTATAATTTTTATAATTTGTAAAAAATATGATATTCTTATAAAAATTTGTATTTTAAAGAAATTTCAAAATTGAATGCTTTTCTAAACCATAAAAATTAATATATCATTTTAACATATCATCTCACATGATTATTATTTTTAAACATATAAAAAATTACAGTTTTATTTATTTGGTATATGATTTAATTGTAGTTTTATTTATTATTATTTGTTTGATTTTATTTTATAAAAAATAAATGTAAATAAATAAATATCATACCAACATTATATATTATATATAATATATATTGATAAATAAATATATATTTTATATATTGATATATATATATATATATAATTTGATATTTATTAATATATATCATGATTGTATATATTAATAATATGTTTATATCATATATAAATATATTTATAATTTATAAAATATTATATAATGTATATTTATTTATTAATATATATTAATAAATAAATATATATCATATAAATCAACAACTGACTAAGAAATAACGAATACAAAATATAAAAATATTTTTAATATGTATAATAAAAAATTGGCAGCAGTAAGAACAAGAATCAAAATCATATCATGTAAAGAAAGAAAAAAAAAAAGAAAAATCAAAATTATCTAAAGAAAATAGAAGAAAAAGGAAAAAACAATTAAAACTATCTAAATAAAAAAAGGAAGAAAAGGAAAAATCAAACTATCAAAATAAAAAATGGAAGAAAAGGAAAAATCAAACTATCTAAATAAAAAAAAAAGAAAGAAAAAGGAAAAATCAAAATCATTTAAAGAAGAGAAAGAAACTGAGAGAATAAAAAAAGAAAAGAAGAAAGGAGGAAAAATAAAAAAAAAAGAAAAAATATAATAAAATTAGGTTATACTTGATTTTATTATTTTAGATTGAAAGATATTTGTAGAATTATTTTAAATTAATTTTTAATTTTTAAAATTATTTATTGCAAATTAGATTTTTAAATTCTTTTTTTGGAACGTCGATTTCAAATAATAATTGAATAAAAGGATAAAAAAAAATTTTAAAAAAAAGGTTTCCTTTCCGGTCTGTGTTTGGTCCCGTAGCTTATGTCATCATGATTTTCATTATTTATAAAATACAAAAAAATAAAATGATATAAGATCTGATTTTTATGTAATTTTTCATGCTTATGTCAACATGAATAATAGAAAAATAATCAGAATAATATTATATTTCTATAAATAATAAAAGGTAGAGTTATGCATAAATATATGAGCTTTTCTTAGAAATATGAAAAAATTTTTGAAAAATTTTAAAAATACAAAAATGCATATTTTTTCAAAAATATAAAATATAAAAAATTATTTTTAAAAAAAATATTTTTATAAGGAAAAATGCATTATATATTTAAAAAATGGCTAATAAATTTAAAAAAATTGTAATTTTGAAAAAAGTATAAAATACTTTATTAAATTTATGTATTTTCATAAATTTTTGTAAATATATTAAGTTAGAATTTCATATAGATAAAATTTTAAAAATCCATAATTAAATGAGAAATTAATTAGTAGTCTATCATCAAATATTTGTTTAATAATTGAGTACTCATACTTGATTTTCTTCAGGTTATAATTTTATGCAGCAATAAGTAATGTTTTATATTCAAGTTATAAGTTTACTTATGGTTTATTATAATAAGTTTATTGTAAAAAAATTATTATCATTTTAAAAAATATAATATTATTATATTTTTATAATAATTATTAATTTTTTTTTAATATATCCTGCTTGTCTGACCTTTTTGGCACCTCATACATACATACATACATACATACATACATGTTAACAGCCAAGCTCGAGTAGTGCCTTCGTGTTCACACCATCCATGGATGAAATTCTTTTCTCTAGCCACAATTCAGAAGACAATTTACCTTTGACTCTTCAATTTCAATAAATCTTGACCTTTAATGCTTAAGCCATTAATAAGATTAGAATTTTCTTGATCATATTACAAACTTGAATATAAATCTGACTTGAATTTAACACAAATAATTCAATATGATTCATTTGATACGATTAACTTATTTGTTAAATGAATCAACCTAATAATTTAACGTGAAATAATTTATATAACTTAAAATGACTTGTTTAACATGAAAGTATATAATTATTCTCTAAAAATAAAATTAAAACAATGTAATTTTAAGAAAAGTTAAAAAGTAAAACTCGACATAATGTCAACTGAATATTAAATCATGATTAATAAATTAACTTATGATATCATCTAATTTTATTATGTTAATAATGAATTAATATGAATTCAATTATAGATAATTCAAACCTATTTTTTCATGTTGAATTTATAAATTATCTTAAAAATTATCATATAATTATATCTAAATAATTATAAAATTGAGAATCTCATATAAATAATATTTTATCTCCTGAATAATAGCAAATTACATTGAAATTGTTTTATAAATTAATAATCAAATAAAAAAATTAATTATTATTACAATATAAACATGATATATTTTCAAAACAAATTCTATACTTCAAGTATATTTTATGTTTTATTTTTATCATTTTAATATTAAATTAATTAAAATTATCTTTTTAATTAAAAAATTAATCTTTTAATTTTGCTCAAATTACGTCATTTCACAATTAATTATAATCTCAAAATATATTTAGTAAAAATGAAATTATATAATAATAATTATATTTCTTTTTCTTCAACAAAAAAAAGGAATCTAAATTTGGAATAAATATTAAAAAGGTCGAAACCCGTACGGCCTTCAATCCCAAGTGTAATTAATAGTCTCTTTCAATTTCTAAGTTTGGATAAAAACACATTTCCTGTAATTTAGCGGCTCAAAGCCAAACCCGAAAGCTACTTTAATTCTGCTCCTGTAATATATACACACATATATATATTAAATATAATTATCGATAAAGTAAGGTTACGATGATTGTTACCATTGAAGTTGTTATCTTGGACGAGAAGTCCAAGAATAGCTTCATTGTTTAAGTTAGTCAATGTTTTGAGGTACAATCTTTCAAGATTTTAGAGTTCAATGTAAAGAATTGGTTGATTATGGTTTAGATGTTCTTATAAGATTAAGTAGTAATCTACAGTGATCAGATTATTGTTTATTGGTATAAAAATTCATCACTTAGAAAATCAATAATAAAAAATTGTGTATATTAAATAATGAGCCACCTCTTGATGCTAACTCTGTTTCTGTGAATATTTATATCATTATTATCAGATTTTTCTGTTAAATAATATGTCAATTGGAAGTTTCCTCAAACCTTCAGAGCACGTTCCTAATCCTTTATTTGTCATCTTTGTTTTCTCAGAAGGCAATCTGACAAATCCCTTCCAACTTGGGCCTTTTTTTCATTCTGAAAGTTTCAATCTTGTCTGGTTGGTTAGCCCGGTAGTTGATGTCAACAAATGGCACGAAGGAATGATGGGTTTT
This sequence comes from Dalechampia spathulata, assembly GCA_948192965.1. Classification (NCBI taxonomy): domain Eukaryota; kingdom Viridiplantae; phylum Streptophyta; class Magnoliopsida; order Malpighiales; family Euphorbiaceae; genus Dalechampia; species Dalechampia spathulata. The sequence continues at coordinate 16,077 of CANYBF010233740.1, read as the reverse complement.
GTTAAATTTGGGATCTTTGGTTGGTTCAGCTAATTTCTTCATCTGGGTTTTTCTTGTTTTGGTATTTGCTTGCAAGTTTTTTGACTCAATTTGATCAGGTAAAGCATTTGGTCTTAAACTTTATTCATGCATTTTTCTTCTTTTTTCTTCCCCATCATTTACTTTTCTTTTGCTGCTGTATTGTAGGGGAATCTGTTTAGGATTGATATGTTGTAATTGGGATTTATCACGGTTGAGTTTCAGGTTAAAGATTAAATATCTGTATTTTTTTAAATTTTGGTTATTTCAGGGGTTTGACGAATAGTCAATTTGGAATCTTGGAGATTTCTGAGAGAGAACTATTGAAATTGTTGCAGAGTCTGTTAATAGTTCTGATTCAGGTTGAATAGGCAGTTCTGGTTCTGGATTTCTTCTGGCAATTGCAATCTGACCTTTTCTGTTGGTTATAGGAAGGGATTCTATGGCAGAATTGTTGAACTAAATTATTTTTTATGCCAAGTGAAGCTCGTATTGGTTTGGATTATAAGAAGAAAAGAAGGCCGTGAAAACTATGGATCTAGCTCGGGCAGGGTCATTAGGAGATGGCGATTTAGAGGAGATGGATAGAGAGGCCTCTAGCCACCTTCCTCTTATGGGAAGACCTTATAGATCCCGTTTCCCTGGCATGGTGAGGCAAAGAGCTTATATTTTTGATGGCGATGGGAAATATTACAGCAAAGAATGGGACCTTGCAGAAGGCAGCAGACACGAATTCTGCTGGTACCATGTCGAACTTCCGAGAAGTAACCAGAAACTTTCTCTATATGCACAATGTCTCATTGACGTTCTTTGCCCTCCTTTGAAACTGCAAGACATTCTTACACTAGTTAGCAATGGACCCTTTTGCGGTTTTGTGGATGGAGCACTTGTGTTTAGAGTCAATTCTCCTGGTCCTCCTTCTAGTGACTTTACATTTCGATTAGCTGCTAGAGTTACAGAACATTCGGTAATTACTGTGTCGTTAGGCCGTGTTCCAAGGTTGGGTTTCTCGCCGATTGGTCAGTCTCTACTCTCAGAGATTCCTAGTGTGGAGACTCCAACACACCATGAAAGGGAGGAAAAAAAACAGACTGGAATTGTGATTAAGGAGCATGTTCTTGAGTTCTTGTTAACAATGAACCATTCTGAGGAAGCTGATAATCCTGTTCCAAAATCTAACTCAAACCTTGTTGTTCACATCATTGATACACATGTTGATCACCTTCAAGACATGGTGACTAAACTCGAGATTGAGCTAGATTCCGTGGAGATTGAACTTGACAAAGGTAAATGAAAGTTTTCGTTACTGTTATTTGTTCTGCTCCTGCATGCATCCTGATCACAAATTGGCAGCTGTGAAGTTAATCGAAGATGTCATGCATGTTAACGGTATTTTGATGACTTGTGAGATATACCTTTGGAACCGAAAACCATCTAATTTCCAATCTCTTTCCGTCACGGATCATGTTATCCTATTTGTAGGACTATAATACAGAGACAACAATAAGCTATCTTTGTAACAGAATATCTGACATTGTGGAAACTCTTCTGACAAGAACTTGGTTTCTTGTATCTCTTGGGTTTCATTTATTTACATGACCAGGAAGGGAAAAAATCTCTCAAAATGCCATTTTGCAGACTTATCTCTACACAATTAATTTAATTTTTGGAACCAAGCCGAGTTTTCTTTGTTTTGTGCATTGCAGGTGGCTTTGCTTTGAAGAAACAAATGCTAGATGATAGAAGATTCCCTAAAATGCATCTTAATCTGCAGCGTCTGCTACAGGTATTTTCCCTGCCTCATTAGCAGCAGAAGGGAGGAAAAGAGAGTTCAATTAAGTTATTGGGAAATCAACAAGGCTTTTATCAGAAACCGAACTTGAAAGCCTTGTGCAAGTCAAGTTTAGTTCTTTAAAAGGCTTCAACCTACTTAACTTTCTCCATTAACCTTGGGGTATTTGTAGAACGCAGGGTTTAGTTTTTGGTTTGCAATGGTGTTGAGTGGTTTCGAGTTTTGTGCAAAAAATGCCGGACTTTTACTTTTCTTTGCAATTTTATCACAGTGAAACCTGCATTAAATCTTTATTGAACCTGCATAAAAACCTTGAATTTGTATCTGCACTAAGGTGATTGCACATGGGGAGCAAGTATTTCCAAGAGTAAAGGAAAAATGTTCTTCCAAAAGCTGGTTTGCCAATGAAGACATCAATTCCCTGGAAGAATTGATTGGAAGGCTGAGGAGGTTAAAAGAGAACGTGGGATTTATTGCGAATCGCATCACTGCACTTCAGGCAGGTCTAGACAGCTGGCAGTCCGAACAAATAAACAAGAAATTGTATTATATTTCATTCCTTTCAATCGTTTTCCTTCCGTTGTCTGTCATTACAGGAGGTAAAGTTCTGTTATCTTGTTGTGGAAGCTAATGAAATTCTATCCATCATGACCATAAGAATCACTGTTAACTCTTTGTTGATTTTCTTTGATAGTGTTTGGCATGAATGTGGGAGGGGTTCCATGGACACCACAAAGGAACCCAGAACTGAAAGATGGTTTCCGGAATGTAATGTTTGTGTGTGTAGTTATGCTAATTCTCCTGCTTTTATGCTTCCTCTTCCCTTCACTTTACGCTCGTGTTGCTGCTTGGCGGAGGACCAGAGCTATGAAAAGAAGTTGGTCCCTCAACAGGAAATCATTTCTCAAGAGAACCCGCGAAGCTGAAGAACGAGGGGGTTACCTTCGCATCTGAAGGAGTGTTTGATAATGATCTGAAGATAATGTGGTTTAGAGTTTTGTTGAACGATTTCTTATCGTTCTTGAATGAGATATACCTTCGTAAAGACCATTGTGGATAAGATTGTTATCCATTCCTCAGAAACTGAAGTCTTTTCACCATGTAACCAGAGATGGAGTTCCTAGTTCGAGCCTCTTTGTTCATTTAACTTTGTTGGTCTCCCCTTGGATTCTTATTTGTTGATTATTTTTGGAAATCCTTTTAGCACTCTACTGATTTAAATTTTAACTCTTTCTTGGATGTGTACATTAGTTTATGTATACATGTATATAAACTTGTGATTCTGTGTTGTTTCTGGTGGTGAATGTAGAATAGTTCAGCCATATGGTTCTGCTTTCACCTGCTTGAAGCTCAATATGAATAAAAAAATTGTAGTTAAAGCTATGAAGTTTCACTTCCAACTAAAACATGGCAAATCATATTTCAGATTCTATTTTCTACTCCCTACCTTTTATAAACCGATCAAAATGAGATGTTGCCGATGCAACTTTGGCATGAAAAATCAAATGACAATGGCCTGAAACGCTTGAAGAACATAACAAGGTTACTCTTGATTTAAATTTTAGCGTATCTCAATAACAATACAAAGAATGGATTCAAAATAACAAACTGAACATGAATATCATATACCGATGTGCCATATTTTGGGTAGAAAAACGAGAGCAGCCTGAGCAGCCTGTAAGTTGTGCCATTTGCAGCTATCTAGATGGAGGCTAAGTGTAAAACCAATCATAAAATCACCATTAAGATTTGGCAGCAACGTCATTTGCCCTTTCTTTCACCATTGTCTTGACAAATAACTCTCCAGCCCTATACGAGGATCGGACCTGGAAAAGAAATGTACAGGTTTATTGTGGCAGTTAACTTGGTCAAATTCATTTTGGAGAACTCAAATAAACCAAATAAATAAAGTTTTGATAGATGATACTGGATCAACGTACAACAGTCTTGATAATTTGATCAAATTATCTTGTATCGGGAACACTTAGTCCCTTACTTGTGCCTTGATATGCTCAAGTCATGTATGCAGCTATAAAAGTGCTTACCAGAGGCCCACTGGCAACGTATCGGAATCCAATAGACTCTCCATATTCTTTCCAGAAAGCGAATTTCTCAGGTGTAACGTACTCTTTGACTGTCAAGTGCAATGGAGTTGGCTGCAATGCAAAGCCCGCATGGATTAATGATGGCCAAGGTCGATTCAACCAAAGTAACACGAAACAACATAATAGCTGAAACCATTTTAAAGAATCATTTGGCAACAACATAATTACAATCGATGAAACAGTACCAGATTACTGACATTGCAAAACTGTAGCATGATCAGGAAAGGATCTTTGAAAATTACACGTGAGGTACTCGAGTTAAATGGCATGGAAATGAAATAGCATGCTAAGGTACCTGCAAATACTGTCCAAGTGTCAAAATATCAACGTGTATTGCCCTTAGATCAGCCAAAGTTTCCTTCAACTCATCATCAGTTTCTCCAAGACCCAACATTATTGAAGATTTTGTTATCATTCCCTCCTTGCTGTGCTTCGCATGTTTCAAAACTGTTAAACTCTGTTCATAACTGCATCACCAAACCAAAAATCAGTACTACAGTTAGAACCTACAAGCAATTTTATCGAGAGCAAATTGACTGTGTTGTGTGTGGCCATACCGGCCTTGACACTTGGTTTTTTCATCAATTTCTTGTTTCTGTTAGAGAATATTCGATCTTTACATATAACAGATAGGTACATGTATCTGTAATTAAAGCAGAAAATAACTGGGGCGGCTCGTATGAATCCCATGTTTGTTCTACATTGTATCTAATATTATACTGTCACAAATGACTCAATTGGGCCGCTTTCCGTTCAGGTTCCCTAAAGTTCAAAAGTTACATCCCAGTAATTGCAGAACTACCAACTAAGAACCGACCATCAATTGTCTCACCATGATTCCATTTCAAAGAAGTTTCAGAAAAGCTCCAACTTCCAAGTTCCAGCTATAGGTAAAGTTTCAACACAACAAACAATTGCGCAACCTAAAACGAGTAAGATTTCAACCCATGTTCCAACCACTGAATTACTACTCACCCAGCTCGAGGATCTCTAACAATTCGTTGAAGCCGCTTCACAGTCTCAACATTGTGGGCAAAGACATCTAGTCCTGAATGTACCAAAGTGTTTACAGCCTTTAAGTCACCCCGGAAATCAGAGGTTAAACATTCAACCATAACCTCAGGTTTCAGTTTCTGCAAAATGAGAAAAATATAAAGTTCCTATCCTAACCTGTCTCAACACAATACTCACAAAAACACGAAACAAGAAACAAACTCAAAAAAAAAAATTGCAGAGAAGTACATACCTTCATAGCTTGAACAGTCTCAGCAAAATGGCCACTTCCACCATCAGGGAGATCATCTCTATCTACACTTGTCAGAACTATGTAGTCCACACTGAAAATGAAATCCAACAAATAAAAAATAATCCATATATATGCATAGAGATCATAGATGCAACCGTTTAAGAAAACCACAAGGATGACAACCACTCAAATAAGGCTCCATGAATTTCCAAATTGTCAAGGTTTACATTAATCTCATCATCAGTAATTGGGAAGACAAGTTATAGGCATGAGAGAAGCAAGACAACAGAAATCCTTTGCATCAACTACCATAATACCACTATACCAAACTCATTAGGATAATTATGCATTGTTTGAAATGGATGTTTCCAACTAATGTTCAATTCCACAAAATGCAAAATAAATGATTGTTCTTTGGAACAGGCATTTATAAACATAATTATGATAAGTCTTTGATGCACAACAGCAAACATCATTTAACAGAAGTGATATTAGATTAGTTGAAAGCAATTAATTAGCATATAGAAGAAGAAATACCTGATCAAGACAATCAAAACCAACATATCAGAAAAACAAAACAGAAGATTTAAACAATCAAACAAAACCAACATAATGGAAAAACAAACAAAAGAAAAAAAAGGTTATGAAAAGCGAATAAGTAAAATACCCCCAACTTGCAATAGCCAAAGCAGTATTTTGAGGCTCCATAGGATCAGGCGGAGCAGGATTCCGACTAGTTTTAACAGCACAAAATCTACAACCACGAGTACAAGTATCGCCAAGAACCATAATAGTAGCAGTGGCAATACCGTCACCACCACCATTCCAACACTCTCCAATGTTCGGACACTGTGCTTCTTCACAAACAGTGTTTAGTTTCAAACTAGAAAGTGATTGTTTCACTTCTTGAAATCTTTCTCCTTGGGGAGCTTTCTGCCTCAACCATTCTGGTTTCTTCAAGTTTGGATCTCTTCCAGTATACGGTCCCGTTTGGTTCTTCTTTGAAGGATTGGCGATAGTTGGAGACTGTTGGCATTGAATTCGTGAAGGAATTGTGATGCATTTGTGATAAAACGATCTGGGCATGGAAATTGATGGGTTTAAATGGGATTGTTCCATTTTTTTCCCTCGTAATTGAAGAACAGAAATGGGATTTGCGAAGGAAGGAAAGAAAGAAAGAAAGGGAGTTAATTCTGTTGGAGAGGCTTTGAAGAATCCGCCTCCTGGGTTTTGTTTGATCGGCTCGTTGGTTTGTTAGCTGATGGTCGCATTAGCTTGGTGTTAGTTTACCAGTTAACTAAGCAGGCCGGGTCTAAGGATTGGGCTGGTGGGCTAAGCCCACCGTGTTATTGAAGTCCGGATCATAATGCAGCTTTTGCTTTAGAATTTTGAAAAATAATTTCAAAAAATGAAAAATATTTACTATTATTTCTATAATAAAATCTGTTATTTTTCTAAAATCTTCAAAAATAAAATAAAAATCTTTCATTTTTAAGATTATTTTTTTTGGTATACTAATGTTTTAATTAGTTTTTTTTATTTTATTTCAAACTCTAATGTTACCTTTCTCAAAAAATAATATTTAAAAAGACATTAAAAATTATTTTTAAATAAATTCTAAATAATAATATTAATAATAATTAAAAAATTCTCTTATAATTAATTATCTGAATTTTATCATGAGTTTTCAAAAAATATACTGATTCAACTTAATATTTATTTAATATTTATTTCATCGATTACAGATTAAAGACATGTTAGAAATAAAAAAAATCAAATATTCATAAAAATATCACATTGGTATTTTGTTCATATGATAAATAATAGTTAATAAATATGTTATATTTAATAAAAAATTATATATGTTAAAATATTATTATTAGTGGATAATAATTATCATTCACAAAAGCATAATCTCAACCTAATTACACCCTTAAGGACACACATTAAGAGATATAAAAAAAAACATAAAATATAAAGAGTTCAGAAATTCCATAGATATGTTATCAATTAAAGAAACAAAAAAGATTGATTGATTGATGACTTTATGGCCCTTAAATATTCACAGCATGAGAACCAACTAAAACCACTTCCTCTCTTCGTCAAAACCTTTTTCTTCAACTATCTTCAAATTCTGTAAATGATCAAAAATGGAAAGGTATATTTTAGGATCTTTAAAAACTGCCTTGAATGTAATTTCTAACCCTAAATGAAAAGAAAATGATAAATCCTAAAATGAAGTATAACTACTCCCTTCTAAGAAAAAGAAAAATGAGTGTTTATATGTCTACTAAATCCTAAACTGCATAAATTAATCTTCACCTTCCAAAAATGCATCAATGGCTCACAAAATGCAGGCGAGTCACACAACCCATGTAGCCTTTACATGGGTTGCAGGGATGCAAATGAGTGAGAAACGAGAGTGGACAGCATGTTACATGAGTTGTGTAACCTTCATGCAACTCGTGGAACATCAAAATGCATGATATGTAAATTAGTAGTAACCTACATGAGTGTAATCTTGACATAAGTTATGGTAAGCCAAAATGCACTTAAATCAAATGGGTAGTAATAAGTTACACAACTTGTGTAGCCTTTACATGGATTGGATAAACCTAAAATGCATGAATTCTTAAGGAATAACAATGTACATGACTAGTATACCACTTGCACTAGCACTGAGATCCTAAAAATGTATGGGAATGCTAAGTCAAACACTAAATAAGTTGCATAAAGTTATAAATGCTGACTTAAAATCATGAGAAGTGAGATTATGATGCCATGATTATACAAACATAAGTATATGATGAGAAATGATGGAGAATAAGATGCAAAACATAATAAAACAATGAATAATGATAAAAAAAATGAAAGAGTGAAATATATGATAAATGTGAGAAAAATGAAAATGGAATTTGATAATATATCAAAATAATGCATTACACCAAGAAAAAGAGATGAATTACTTGTTGTTCCAAATGATAAGGTCATAGATTTTCCTTCCTCAAATAGTTTCTCAATTTCCTCGTATTTCTCCTCCATCATTTTGCTAAAAGAAGCTTTCTTTTTCTTGCTCTTACTTTGGGCAATGCTTTCATAATCTTCAAATAAAGCTTTCACATCTTTCTCAGTCTCATATGATATCCTTCTCCATTCTTTGAAAGTGTTTGTGTTCTTAATCTGCTCTTTCATGGCAAGCAGGCCTTGATCCATATCATTTACGAGAGCTTTAAGTTTGTTCAATCCCTTTTCTAGAATTTCATAGTTCTTTCTCAGATTTTTCGCGTAATCACGTCTCGGTTTATCCTTGGCAATTTCATCTTTGCATACGTCGTATATAAATTTCACTATTGCGATTGTTGTTGTAATTGCACCAAAAATTACACCAGCAGAGAGTTTAAGAACCATTTTCAAATCAGAAAAAGCAAGAAACCCTACAAACAACTCAAAGAATACATATCAATCCTAGGAAGAATGAATCAAGTTTTTCTTCAATAAAAAAAAAAAAAAAGAAATATTTGTATGAGTTTACTGCCTCCTATCATGATTCATATCAATTTTTATTAAATATTATAATTAATTATATGAATTAATATATAATTAATGATTATATACTATTTAATACAAATAAAACTATGGATGAAATTTAGCAGCTGAAGTAATCATATAAATAATAGATCAAAATCCAATCCAAGATGAAGATGATAAAATAATATCAAGAACTGCTTACCTTCTCCGTTGAATGATGGAAACCTCAGAGTAAATATAGAAACTGCAGGAGAAGATGGAACTGATGGGGTTTTAGAGGAACAGATGGACGGTAAAGGAGCCACGTCAACCCAAGTCTTCTCCCTTTTCTTCCACATATTTGGTAAGATATTTTTCTCGGAATCTCACTCGTATGTCTAATTTTTCCAAACTTGACGCGTTTTTAGTTTTACTTCTCTAATTTATTTTATTTTCATCCATTTTCTGAAAAATTTAATATATATATTTTTAGACTGTACATTCTGCTACAGTGTTATTAGGACATTGTGCTTCTTCACAGACAGTGTTCAGTTCCACTTCTTGAAACCTTTTTCGTCTGGGTAGTTTCTTGCGTCTTTTCCAGCATATGGTTCCATCTCTTTCTTCTTTGTTGGAGGCTCTTGGCATCGAATTCTTGAAGGAATTGCGATGCATGTGTGATAAACTGATCTGGGTATGGAAATCGATGGGTTTGAAAGGGATTGCTCCATTCTTTTTTCTAATAATCGAACAACAGAATAGAAATGGGATTTGTCAAGGAAGGAGGGAAGGAAGGAAGAAAGGAAGGAAACAAACGGAGTTAATTCTGTTGAAGAGGCTTTGAAGAATCTGCCTCCTGTTAGTTTACCAATTAACTAAGCGAGCCTGGTCTAAAGGATTGGGCGGGCAGACGGGCTGAGCCTACCGTCTTCTTAAAGCCCAGTTTTCTTAAATATAATTTAAATACCGAATTTAATTTATTAATTTTTTTATTATAACATTTTTCAAATTAATTATATTATTTCATATTTAAATATATTAATTTAATTCATATCATATGTAAATTAATCATACCAAATTATTTAAATCAGATTCGAGTTTAAATTTTTAATATTGTTAAAATTTTAATTCAATCTTAAATTCATTATACACGTGAATGATATAACCTAAATAATAAACATGAATCTAAATTAGATATTTACATTTAGTTTGTATTTTTTTTAAAAATTACACTTCTTTTATTTTATTTCAAAATCTAAATTTCATTCTTGAAAAATTTAAAAACGCATTCAATTTTTTTTTGATAAATTCTAATAATTTTCATTTCATTTTTTTCGAGTATCAATTTTTTAATAAAAATATTAAAAAATACATAAAAAATTGTTTATTTATAAATTATAAAACAAAAATAATTATGAAATGATATAAATTGTAATTTGTTTTATTGATATTTTTTTAAAATATTGAATTTATATTCAAACTGAAAATAAAAATAAATGGTAATATTCATCCTGAACTACAAATAATATTTTTTTTTTGGACAATAAAATCGAGCTTAAAGTATAATTTTCGACCAATAACAACTGCGTGGCATAGAAAATCGTCCTACTTGTTGTCCAAGAAAAGGAGAGTAACGTAGCCACGTCAGCTTTCCCGAAAATGGCCAAGGCGCCCGCATTTGTGGAAGAAACGTGGCAACATACTGAATTAAATAAATCGTTATAATATACCTGAAAAATATTAAAAATAAAAATAGTTTTTTATATTGATTAATTATATAAATTTGATTTATATTTCTATATATTAATTAATTAATTAATTAAAAATTATATACGTACTAAATCAATTACAAAAATATAAATAAAATACTAAAAAGATTTGATTAAAAATTAAATTGGATTTAACGGTAGGTATATATATATATTTTTTAAAAATTGTCATTTTAAAGATGAAAAAATTAAATCCAATAAAGGAAAGTCCTATGAATATATAAACGACGTCATTTAATGTTACTGGGCTTTCCCTACAAAAGCCATGGTGGGTAAGGATCTAGAATGTTCTGTCTCCGACTAGAAAGCCCTCATTTCCGCCTTGTGAAGCAAAAAGCAGAAGCCTCAAAAACCCTAATTAAACCCTATAATAGTACACCATCTCGCATTCTTCTAAACCCCTTCTCTCCCGTAAGGAACCAGAAGAAAAAAGGCCAAGCCGAGCTGCTCTTTCCTCAAGTTCTCTTATAAAAGCTATAGCGTTAGAGATCCACCTCCATGGCTACCGCTGCTCTAATTCGTGCCGTAAGACGCCGTGATGTAGCCTCCGCTCCTTTTTCTGCTTACAGATGTGTATGTTTTCGCCCCGATTATACCCTTCTCTCCCTATCTCTTTTCGTCCGTTTAAATTCCCGTCAGTATGTCTGGATCATGATTTTCTAGATTTCTTCGTCTGGGTATTTAACATGTGGCTTTCAACAGAAATAAAAATCTTCTTAGATATAAGACGTTATTTTCTAGCTTGACTGAGCTAAAAAGTAACGATTTTTTATTACGATTAATCTGGTGGAATGGGGTTTTGATAGGTTGATGTTAGCTCGCTTTATTTGGTTATTAAATTTAAATTTGAACTATTTTGGATTACTTTGAATTCGGTAAATTCTACTGTTGAGAGTTTTGAGGATCTGTGGGTTTAAATCCAAATTACTCTTTGGTTTGAATTAGCTTTTCACTTGATAATTTCCATCAGTGGGAATTGATGTTTGGGAAAAAGAATCCTAGGCATTTATCACCGTTGTATTTCTCGAATCATGCTTTTTTTTTTATGATGCTTATTTATTTTGTGTGTTTTGTTGAAACAATCTTTAATGTTAGCCCTTAGATTCATTAATAAGTTTTATGCGAGTTTTTGTTGATATGGCGAATTGAAGCAAGTTACTCCAACTATTTTGCAGTTGACTGGCAATGCGAAATCATCGTGGTCCCATTCTAGTTTTGGTCACAATTGGGCAAGTTTCTCTAGAGCTTTCAGGTAACGTGCTGAATTTGTTGTCTTTTCATGTTTATGTTCGGAATTTCTTTCGGAATTTCTTAAGCTGCTTCTGCCGATAACGTTGCTATCTAAAACAAACAGTTCGAAACCTGCCGGCAATTATGTTATTGGTATTGATTTGGGTACCACCAATTCATGCGTTGCTCTCATGGAGGGGAAGGTAAGAATGTGTGATGTTACGATTGGATTTGCTGGTTCTTTTTTGGTTGAATTGTATGTTATAATAATTCCGTGCTACTTTTTAAATGTTCGATGAATTGTTTACAGAATCCCAAAGTCATTGAGAATTCTGAAGGATCTAGGACAACCCCTTCAGTGGTTGCCTTCAACCAGAAGGGTGAGCTTCTTGTTGGTACTCCTGCTAAACGTCAAGCGGTGACAAATCCAACCAACACACTTTTTGGAACTAAGCGTCTGATTGGTAGAAAGTTTGATGATTCTCAGACACAAAAAGAGATGAAAATGGTTCCATATAAGATTGTAAAGGCTCCTAATGGGGATGCGTGGGTTGAGGCCAATGGACAGCAGTACTCCCCTAGTCAGATTGGTGCCTTTGTCTTGACCAAGATGAAAGAAACTGCAGAGTCTTACCTTGGGAAGGGAGTTACAAAAGCTGTCATTACTGTGCCAGCATATTTCAATGATGCTCAAAGACAGGCCACCAAGGATGCTGGGAGAATTGCTGGCCTTGATGTTCAGAGAATCATCAATGAGCCCACTGCCGCTGCGCTATCTTATGGTATGAATAACAAGGAGGGTTTAATTGCCGTTTTTGATCTTGGAGGTGGAACATTTGATGTTTCAATTTTGGAGATCTCCAATGGTGTTTTTGAGGTACTTGTTTTCGCTGGTTGGCATTATCTTTTTGGTTACTTAATGTTGAAATATATTTAATGATTATTTTCATTTCAGGTGAAAGCAACAAATGGTGATACATTTTTGGGAGGAGAGGACTTCGATAATACTCTGCTGGAATATTTAGTAAGTGAATTCAAGAGAACCGAGGGCATTGATCTCACTAAGGATAGGCTCGCTTTGCAGAGGCTTCGTGAGGCTGCAGAAAAGGCTAAGATAGAGCTTTCATCAACAGCTCAGACTGAGATCAATTTGCCCTTTATCACTGCTGATGCATCTGGCGCAAAGCATCTGAACATTACACTAACCAGGTCGAAGTTTGAAAGTTTGGTTAATCACTTGATTGAGAGAACCAGGGATCCATGCAAAAATTGTTTGAAGGATGCTGGCATATCCATCAAAGAAGTTGATGAGGTTCTTCTTGTTGGAGGAATGACCCGTGTGCCTAAGGTCCAAGAGATAGTCTCGGAGATCTTTGGGAAGAGCCCAAGCAAAGGAGTGAACCCTGATGAGGCTGTTGCTATGGGAGCTGCAATTCAGGGTGGCATTCTTCGTGGAGATGTGAAGGAGTTGCTCCTTCTAGATGTTACGCCTCTGTCGCTTGGCATTGAGACACTTGGTGGAATATTCACAAGATTAATCAACAGAAACACAACAATTCCTACTAAGAAGAGCCAGGTAAGACTCGAGTGCTAACTTTCTGTCTTTAATTTCTCATGATCAAGATGCTGCAAATGTTGGACCAACTTATATTGATTTTTTTGGAGTTGTGTTTTCACGTTTACCTTGGATTTCCAGTAAAGTGAACATTCTTGGTTCTGTGCTCAATAGGCCGTACAAATGATATGTTGCATCTCATTGTATTCTCGTGTTATGAGCGTAATGTGTACATCTAACCGTTGCTTGTCTGACCACAGGTCTTCTCTACAGCAGCTGATAACCAGACACAGGTTGGTATCAAGGTACTACAAGGCGAACGTGAAATGGCATCTGACAACAAGCTTCTGGGAGAGTTCGAACTCGTGGGTGTTCCTCCAGCACCTAGAGGCATGCCTCAGATTGAGGTCACCTTTGATATCGATGCCAATGGTATAGTCACTGTTTCTGCGAAGGACAAATCCACCGGGAGGGAACAACAGATTACCATCAGATCATCTGGAGGTCTCTCTGAAGACGAGATCGACAAGATGGTTAAGGAGGCTGAGCAATTTGCCCAGAGAGACCAGGAAAGAAAAGGTTTGATTGACATCAAGAACAGTGCCGACACCACCATCTACAGCATTGAGAAAAGCTTGGGCGAATACAGGGAGAAGATCCCTGGAGAAGTTGCCAAGGAGATCGAGGACGCTGTTAAAGACTTGAGGGATGCAATGGGCAGAGATAATGCGGAGGAAATAAAATCCAAACTCGATGCTGCAAACAAGGCAGTGTCTAAGATTGGTGAGCACATGTCAAAGGGCAGTGGTGGAGATAGCGATGCATCAGGTGGTTCTCAGGGTGGTGGGGATCAGACCCCTGAAGCGGAGTACGAGGAGGTGAAGAAGTGAGTGGCCTAATAGGAAAAACCTATTGATGAAATTACTCGCTAGGAAAAAATATTTATCTTATAATATAATATTTATCATTTTGATAATTCTATGTAATTTTTGAAAGTAACTTCTAATTTTACCTTTTTCACCTTTTTCAATTTTAATCCATCATTAATCCATCATTGATTATCAATGTAATTTTTAAAATTTTAAATGTCTTTTCATTCTCATTTAAAATATTTTTAAAATAAATTTGAAATTATTATTAAGATAAATAAGGATATTTTTAAAAAATTATTAAATTTTAAATGATATTTTTTTGTATTTCAATTATTAAAATGACAATTAAAGAGAGAGGAAATGAATAATAATTATGTGTTTTAAAACCCTTTTTAAAACTGGTAATAATTAATTAGAATTAATATAATTCTTTTTCGTGAAAATGTCAATACTAACTGATTAAGTCTCATCATTAGAATTAATCCTCATGAATAACAATCCTCCAATTCATATACAAATTGAATATTCATTGAGATCAATAAAAAGTCATTTAATCAATCAACAATCTAAATGCACCTATAAGGTGCTTACTCAAAGATCCCGTTGTAGGTTGCTAGGGTTGGTTAAGCAGCTTGAAAGAGAATTTCAAGAAATGAAAGACGCCCTTGCGGCACTTCAGACTCAACTTAAGTTAAGTTGATGTTTAAATATTGAGTGACCACATGCTAAGCTTAACTTGAGTTGAGTTTAAGTATTTAACTCAAAATCCAAGAATTTCAAAATGAACTTGAGTTGAGTTCAATAAGAGGTCACTTGAGTTATTCGTAAACCATAGAAACATGCTAGAATGAGGCACTTAAAACTTATATTAGCATGAACCAACACACTCACATACATTTCACGATAAGACATAATGAAATTAAGTCATGATTGGAGTCAATTCTCAAAAATCAAGGGATTATGATTAAAAGTGTAAGATTTTATAGCAATAACAGTTAAATATGTAAAATGATGTAAAAACAAGTGTCAAATGAAAAATATGGAAAGTGTAAGATATTTGTAAGAAAATGTATATACATGAGGGTAAAACATAATGTATGAAAAGCACTCAAAGTTAATTATTTTTAATTTATTTTTAATTAATTTAGTGGGTTATATGATAAGTTTGATAAAAATCTAGAAATATGAGTGAAAAAGTTTATGATAAGAGACATGCTAGTTGAGAAAATGGTGAAATTAATATTGGAGGAAGTTTTTTAACGTATTAGTTGAAAAATCCAAAAGTATGAACGAAAAAGTTTGTGATAATAGACATGCTAGTTAAGAAAATGATGGAATTAATATTGAGAAAAGTTTTTTAACATGTCAATTGAGAAAATGATGACATAGAGAATAGTACAAGTAAAAAGTGAAAAATACTCAAATTACTACAATATTCTTAGATTCTATATCAAGTAAAAAGTGTTTCCCTCTCAGTCAAAAATGACACGTTGCACAGCATGCAAGGCCACAAACAGCAGATGTTACGAATTCTGTTATTTTCGTAACATTCTTACTGATAGGATGGCGGACAAAGCAGAGTTAATTAAACGAATGATTGGATTGGATGCTGCAGAACAACTCTTGGCAGAAGTTGGGAGGAAAGCAAACTAGAAACGTTTGAGTCCATTTACAATGAATGCTATGAAAGATTCAAAGATCCCGTTGTAGGTTGCTGGGGGCTGGTGAAGCGGTTTGAAAGAGAATTTCAAGAAATGAAGGAGGCCCTTACGGCACTTCAGACTCAACTTAAGTTAAGTTGATGTTTAAATATTGAGTGGCCACATGCTAAGCTTAACTTGAGTTGAGTTGGAGTATTTAACTCAAAATGCAAGAATTTCAAAATGAACTTGAGTTGAGTTCAATAAGAGGTCACTTGAGTTATTCATAAACCATGGAAACATGCTAGAATGAGGCACTTAAAACTTATATTAGCATGAACCA
>CANYBF010233567.1:0-13029 GCA_948192965.1 Dalechampia spathulata | reverse complement strand
AAAAAACATATGCACACGCACCAAAAACATATGCACATGTCCAAAAGGCACCCTGGAACGGCCAAAGTTGGCCCAGAACGGCCTAGAAAGCCCTAAATCAACTTGGATTGGCCTGAAGCTAACCCAAACTGACCAAGAGGCATTCCTAGATCGATCCAGATCAAGCCAGTCCAAAATGAGGGTGCGACAGTAGCTATATCCACCTCTAGCATGTATGGTCATAGGACCATATACATTTGAATGTATGAGTTCTAATACCTCTTTTGCTCTTTAACCTTTTCTTTTAAAAAATGATTTTGTCATCATGCCTAATAAACAAGATTCATATATTTCATATGATTCAAAATCAAATGAGCCCAAATTGCATAGTTTGTACAACTTTGACATACAAGTGTTATTTATATGCCTTAGATGACAATGCTATAGAAAAAGTGGATTAAGAGTATCAACTTTGATTCTCTTAGTTTTAACATTGCAAATGAGGTATGTACTAATTAGTATATAAATTCCATTCTCAACATTTGCAGAATAGTAAAACATACCATCTTTAAACATTGAACAACCATTGTAATTAATGGAAAAATTAAATCCTTGTTCAACAAGACAAGATACTGAAAAAAGGTTCTTATTCAAACTTGGAACAAAATAACAATTATTGAGTTCTAATTTTAAACCAAAAGCTAAGTGTAAAATATAGGTTCCTTCTTCTAATGCAGCAACTCATACTCCATTAGCAACCTTGATGTTTGCTTCATTCCTACTTAGCCTCCTCCAACTGACCAGCCCCTGCAAATCATAACAAATGTGAGACGCACAGCCAGTATCTAATACCTAACTCTTGTTACTAGAAACAACATTAGAGTTAACCTCAATCATAAAAATACTTAAAGAAGAAGCACGATTCTTCTTTACCAGCTCCAAGTACTCCTTGCAATTTCTCTTCCAATGTCCATCCTTATTACAATCGAAGCAAATGCCATTGGGGGGCTTCTCTACATATTTCTTACCCATACCCCCTTTGGTCTTTACGAATGACTTCTTTTCCTTCTTCTTAGTTGTACCTTTCTTCTTGGTAGGAATTAAAGAACTAACTACTAGTGTTGCTTTAGCACTTTTCTTATTGGCTTCTTGAGAATATTTTAATAAATTGATAAGCTCAGGGATGGTAGTTTATTCCTTATTCATTTGATAATCAAGCACAAGTTATGAATAACTATCAAGTAGAGACTATAGAATAAGGTCAATTGCCAGCTCTTATTTCAGTCCAAAACTAAGACCCTCTAGCCTTTATATGTAGCCATGCATCTTGATGCCATGAAGGATTGTTAATGACCACTTTGCCATCTTGCACCTAAAGAGTGCTTTTGAGAGCTCAAATCTCTTAGTCCTTGCTTTTTCCTCAAAAAGTGTTTTGAGATAAGTAGCCATGGTACGAGAGTTCATAGTCTCGCATTACTTTTGGAGATTGTTCTCTATAGCTCCTAGCATAATGCTACTAGCCATCTCATCCTCTTGCTTAAACTTGGTGTAAGCATCTCTGACTTCTTTAGAGAAGTTTGCTATAGGCATGCGTGGATAAGCTCGATCTAATATATGGGCTATATGTTTACCTTTTAAAACTATTTAGATTTGGCAAATCCTGTTTATATAGCTAGATCCATTTAGTTTATGTTTGAGAATTCCACGGAGATCAACTTTTATTGACATTTTAGAAAAATTTGGAGAAAAAGAAGAAATAATGTGTCATTATCAAGTATTTAAAAAACATAATAAGGTCTTTCATTAGTTTTATCTCCCACTATTTTATTACGAACTAATAGCCCTTAACTACTAATTCGGGAAGGCCGCATTTTACTTTCCTTAGTGGGTCACTATCCAGTGACCATTAAGCACAATCTTGAGTATGCTCAACAAACTTGAACTTAATGTCAATAGGTAGATATCTCCCATGTCAATCATATCTAATATGACTACTGAATCATTGGGTTATTAACTTCTCTTGATACTTATGTTATCATGTATAACATAATTCCCTAAACTATCCTATAAAACATTTTACCTTGGGTATGCCCAAAAAATAAAACATTTTATTTAAATCCAAACCATTTTTTAAAACTTGGATATACCACATGTAAAACAGGCTTTAGTATGCCCAAAAACTTGAATGACAAGAAGCTCTCCGTCCTTATCTTAGAAAATGGAAGGCCTTAGATTTATATTCCTTTTAGGGATTTACTTCCTTTTATGTCCACTTAAAAATATTTAAGGCAGATATGTGCAATTGGTGAACCATGCATGGTCCTGGCTCATGCATGTTATGGCATGCTCATGTAACTCATACATACATCATTATAACAATTTATAATATGATGATTATGGACTTCTAAGTTTATGGTCAAACCTAGGTTATGCATGATTTTACAAACCCCAAAATTTGAAATAATATTAATCTATTACAAATTTTATCTTGGTGTTCCACTTTTTGTCACACCTTCGTTCCATTGCTCTTTTTGCCTCCTTTTTGTATCTTTTGTACTCTATGTAATATAATTACAAATTTCAATAGTAGAAATGTCAAGTTACATTTGGGGGGAGTAGATGAGAAAAGAAGTACAAAAAGATTTTAAGGAAAGGTAGGATTCGCAAGCCCTATTTACCAGAATTTATAAAATAATGCATATGCTCAATCATATTAGGCTTAGTCCATAATCACCATCATACCAATTATCCATCCATCCATAAAATAAAATAAATAATTTTCTCATAATGTCATTTCTATTTTTCAAATTTTAAAATTCAAACAAGTTTTGCCTTTTAAAATAATTATTGGGCTTGCATTTAAAAAATATGGTTTAAATGTTTTGAATTCTATTTGAATAAATTATTTATTAAACTAAATAATCCTACAATAGTAATATACTAATTATTTAATCATATTTTAAATATTAATATATCACTTAGAAAACAAAACAAAAATCAAAACCATTAAGAATCTTTATCATTCTCAAATTACTCCTTTCAAAAGTTTTAATTCAAATAAAATACTTATTAATCTCCAAAAATAATAAAATTTTATTTTTAAAACCTTTAATGAGTATAAAACATTAAAATGCATGATTTAATAAAAAAACATGAGCAATTATTATTGGCAAAACCGAATACACTAAATTTGGATTTTTTATGTGCGTATGAACATGATTCTCACAAAATCACATCAAAATTGAATCAAAATTCATTCAAAATGCTCCATCATCATGTTAAGAAAATAAGTAATTGATTCATTGCATGTTCAATAATTAAACACACAATAATCAAGTAAGAACATTAAGAATAGTATAAAAAATCCGTTTGGGATTTCAATGGGAGCATATGCAACATATGAATTTTTATCTCATAAAATTTCCATACATGTATACAATTGTTTATGATAAAATCCAAGTTAATTCAATAAAGAATAAGTGGTTAAAATTTCAAATCAAAATTAAAACCATAACCCCTTCAAAAAATTCACATTTTATAATGAATCTTGCAATTATATGCATAGAAAACATCACATACAGAGAAGATTATATAGATATAAGGAGATTGAAAAACTTTTAAGCTGATCTCCTTCTTTCTTTTATCTTCTAAAAAGTTGTAGAAAACTTTTCAATCCACAAGGATAGAGGATCTCTAAACTATCCACATAAGTTAAGAAAATGATCAGTAATCAAATTACTAGTTTTATTTAGAGACTAGTAAAATAAAACGTAAAGAGAATGGATGAAGAATGGTGATTGAATTCGGGTTTTCTCCTTGATGTTCTATTAAAACCGAATTCTTTTCCTTGTTATTGAGCTTTAAATTTCTAGAAATTAGAAGGAGGAAGGAGGCAGCCAAAATTCTACTTCTATCTATCTTTTGTTTTCACCAAAACATCATATGTAACCCTAATTAGGTTTAGGGTTATAACTAGTCAAGTCATATGCATGTTACATGCTTCTGGGATGTGACTTGTATGTGATTTACTTAAATTTCCTTCCAAAAGCACATGCTAATCATGTGCACTTCTACTTAATTTATCATACATGAATAAGTCATGTGACAATCACATTTTGACTATTAAGTCAATCAATTCCATCAAAATCTTATATATACCATGCATATAGAACATGTCATCTTAAATCACTTGTATCTTGAGTTCTACTCATTAGATTTCAGTGATCTTGGTATTAAATCAAAGCCCTTTTCATAATATTTCTAATAGACATGAAAAAGTTTAGTTATCTAATAACCACAAAGCATTATTTCATCAATATCCATTCATGATTATTATTTCCTTACTTTTAATGTGCAACCTTTTAGGTTCTTGACATATTGGCAACATATGAACTACAAATGCCAAGATGTGTCTAGTCACACATCATGATTACCCAAATGCCAAGAGGTCATTATTTTGACTACAACCCTTCCACATCAGATTCCATGCAATAAAGTCCTTTCACCATCCTTTATCCCATTTAGGTTTGAGTATGAATTAATGATAACTCAATTCATGATCAAGTGTGTTAGATCATGCCCTAAATTTGATGTTTCATGTATCATAATCTTTATTCCTAAAATACCCTTATGACACTCATTCATTAAAAGGCATTCTACTCTAGCTAGAGATTCCTGAATAAGTAATATTGCATGAATCAATGAGATAAACCCCTATAGTTGATCTAGAGTGGTGAATCCTTTATTGATAAACAAATAACTTCAACTGCTTCGCACTATATCCAACCTCTAAGTTATGAATTCCTCCTATGGAGGAATAAAACATTGGAGTCAAAACATAGTGATCCATAATTAAGATAACCTTGTTATCTCAAGTCTTAAAGATACTTGCACTACTGATATGAGTGAGATATACTTCACAGACATAGATCAATCATCTATATGAAATCTCATCAGCAAGGCCTCCAATGAGACAACCTCCCACTGCTCATCCACATGTTCACTTTAGACAACTCTTGTCATGATGAATGAGAATCATCTTTAAAAGAAATGTAACATGTGCTAATCTTAACCACATCAATAATATCCATTCTTATTATTACATTGATCCAGGATAATTTAGATATTGAACATTTTCATACAATAAGAACCTCATTTCATAAAC
Organism: Dalechampia spathulata; assembly: GCA_948192965.1. Lineage (NCBI taxonomy): Eukaryota > Viridiplantae > Streptophyta > Magnoliopsida > Malpighiales > Euphorbiaceae > Dalechampia > Dalechampia spathulata. The sequence continues at coordinate 7,886 of CANYBF010233567.1, read as the reverse complement.
TTCTTTATGAATTGCTTTGTATTGTTCCAATATCTTGGAATTCATTATTTAGTTAATAACTTATTGAGTAAACTGAATAATAAATGATGCCTTTTATTAATAAATGATTCAATATCAAATTACAATGAAACATGATGCTCTAGAGCATACACTAACACTCTATATGATATGTCACGAATATGCCTTTATGTATGGATGATTCATGACATGATGCATAATTGATGCTCTAATGATCATATGCAATGATGATCATATGATATCATTCCCAGTATAAACTCATTAAGCTGCTATCATAAGCCTTTAAGTGGAAAGTCATCATTTTAAGGCCCTATGTAGGATCATAAAGTGAATAGCACAAACCTGCTACTAGTTTGCTCTTATCGATAGCTCATGAAGAAGTATGAGTCTCATCCATTAAACCTATAGTATTTCCATTTTACATTCACTTAGTAAAGTCATTCACATATTGTACTTCACTTAACATCTTTAAGAATCCATAATCATTCATGACATGTTTTCATCATTCAACTTTGTTTCATAATGAGTATATAAGTACCATATCATCTCATAGTATTTCATGCTTTGTATTTAGGGGTTATGCATGCCTTTTCGTCCAACTTAAGTCCTTGAATCATAACATCATCCATTAAGTATGTTGATGTATCATTCATTTTCATTTTCTCACATAGTTTAACAAATATTAACATACATACCATTACACACCTTTGCATTCAAGTACAAGCACATATATAAGTCATACGCATGCATATTGGTAAGTAAGTCAAGTATTTGGAACATGGAAGCATGTATAAGACTTTTTATAACATGTGTAAACATATAACATTAATACTATCTCATGCCTCCAAATGTGTATCTTTATGTATAATGAGGAGTCATAAGGTCTAGGTGTATATAGTATAAAGTGTAGAAGCCTAAGACACTCATTCACTAAGGTGCCAAGTCATATTAGGCAAGTTACTATTCATTTGGTTAAGTGTACTATTCATTTGGTATGTTTTACTATTCATTTGGTCATTTTCCTTTCATGTTTCTTACTCTTCTTTACCATATTTACATGTACCATTGAGTACCCTTATTTGTTGCATCTGCATTCATAGTATCTTCATAGGTATGCATAATATACATAAGTTAAGAAGCATGAACTAATGATGTATGAAATGCATGAATGAGTTATGATTGGTGAATGATTTGATATGTCTTATATGCTAATGAATATGTTATAAATGAAAGTAATTCCATGTGATATGGAATTCAAAGTGAAAAGTAATGGAAAGAGGTGAAAAAATTATTAAAGTGATGAAAATGAAGTATTCATGCCTTAAAAAGTGTATTTGAAATGAATATGAAAGGTGCCTTAAATGATACCTTAGAAATGGATTCATTAGTGGAATATGATGTTTTGATATTAGATATGTACTTTAATGAGAATGCATAAGTTAAAATAGGTAAATAAAAGTATTAGTGAAGTTAGAATTAAAAATAAGTTAAGGTGCATTTAAGGGTATGAATGTAATTTCATTAAAAGAGAAAGGTATTTTTGGAAACTAGAATTATGCATGTAAGATGGGTGATGTATTTTATGTATGTCATGAAGTGTATGACATGGAAATAAAAAGGAAAATATCATTAAAATAAAACAAAAAAGGGGGATAATTGAAGGACGGAACCAATTAAAAGGTGACACTTGTCACATTCCTATTGAACTTTCCTTGATTATTATGCAAATTAATTAAAATAAAATAAAAAAGAGAATTGATGGAGGAAGGGTCAGTTTTGGTGTCCATAACCTTCCATCCTTCCATTCCCTTATTTCATTCTTCTCTTCTTCATTTTTGATTTAAAGATTAACACTTTCAAGGTAAAAGTTTTTGTAGAATTTGATTTTTATGCTATTTTTTGTTAGTTTTCATTGTATATATGTTCATTATCTTTTATTAATTACTGTAACTAATGTTCTTTATGCATGGAGAATTTGGCCAAGAGAGGAATATGGAGTTTGTGCAGGAGTTTTGATGAATTAATGTAAGAAAATGAATGAAAAAGGTTAAATATGCATTTTGATTAATTTTTATATGTGGAATGAATATGTATGAAAACCCTAACCTAATTCATATGAGAATGACTCTTAAGAGGTTATTCCATGTGTTTATGAAGTGAATAAGTTGATAAATTATGAAGAAGAATAAGAAAAATGCATGAAAAGTGGATAGGAAGTAGGAAAGTGCATGGAAAATAGTTGCTGCCCCATTTTTCACCTCCTTGGAAATTACCTTTATAATTCAGTTCTAATATATAAATAACTAAATTATATATAAATATGATGAGTTATAGTGGCATAATGATTAAAATAAAGTTATAATATAATTGGAATGAGTTTACAAGTAATATGCACAAATGCATGCAATAGGGGTAGCATGTGTGTATGGTTGCCTTAGGTTTGGTTTAAATGCATATAGGCTAGAAAATTTGACTTAGAAGTGTGTATAACATGTACATGTATGTTTGTATTTAGTTTGGTAAAATTTTGAAGTAATTTGGATATTTAAAGGAAGAGGTATGCATGATATAAGCAAGTGTTTGCTAGAGACAGACCTTCAAAGCAAAGTTAGGCATTTACGGTAATTGCATTTTGATTGCCTTAATGTTATAAAAAAAAATTTTTTCATATACCATTGGAAAGTGTATGATATCCAAATTGATTGCATTTTGATTGCCTTAATATTATCCAAAATCTAGTTTCTAATGGTACTTAGTTTGTAAAAGTCAAAAATCATTTACTTGGCCAGAAACATCATGTAATTAGGACTGTCATATTTGAGTAGAAATTAGGCAAGAAACTTTGCTATTCAGCCTTTTTAAATTTGATTGCCTAAATGAATTCTAAAAATTGCAAATAATAGCTCAAATTAAAGCTTATTGAGTCTGGTTTCTAATGGTATAAGGTTTGTTTATTTTCAAGGTCATTAAGTTATACAAAAGCCCCATGGAAGACACAAAGGTATAGAATGGTAAACATAAATGGCCAAGTTTGATAAATAAAGGTTTTGCATACTTTAAATGCCTATATTTTTGTAATTTGTCTATATGAAATTTTACTTCCAAACCTGCATGAGATGATAATTTATTTGTGATTATTTATTATAGTTTATATATTGCTCCATAAGAGCCATAAAAGGCATGAAAATGGGAAATAAAATATGAAGCGATTCATGCTAAAAATGACTAAATGAATAGTAACCCATACCAAATGAATAGTGAATTTGATAAAATGAATAGTTACTTATTATGCATGGTTAGGCCATTTAAGGAGTGAGTGTTTAAGGCATCTAAACTTAATGGTATACCTACTTGAGCCTTATAATTCGCAATTATACTTAAGGATATACATAAAAGGGCATAAAACAAGATTAATACAACATGTTTATATATGCAATTAGTCTTGAATGCAAAGGTATATAGAGATCAAGGGCATTGAATGCTTCGTAAGAAAGGGCAGTTAACGCTCTTGAAAGCGCTCTTAGGAAATCCAAGTCTTGCATTCCACGTTTAACTGTCTTTGAGATCCCTGAAGAGGCCTACGAATGCGGTCTGCTGCGGTGTAAGTTCAATTTGCTTACCAAACGTTCCTGGCTTTTTTCTCTACCAGAACTGTGAAACTAATGACTCTATAAGAAAGTAGAATGACCAACTTTTACATGAATTTTCAAGTTTTTGCAAAGAATAAATTTTTTTTTTACATTACGAGATTATGGTAAATGGATTGAAGTATGAAATATTATAGAATATGATGGTATTTTAATGCCCATTATGAATGAAAGTGGAATTACATTATTTGTTATGACTTGATATTGTCTTTCTAAAGTGTAAAGTGGAGTGTAAAATATGAATGATTATCACACCCCTCACGGTGTAACATGCTTCCATAAAATAGTTAATAGTCTCCAAATAAGTGAAAACTATTAATTATTCTACAAGGGATGCGTAACAATAAAACTTAATAAATATCAATGTAATTATTTACTACCTTTGATTCATATACATAATTGCCTAATTACATAATTCAGGAGTATTTGACATTTATGAAACTTTGACATATAATAGTTTTGCTAGTGAGGTACCTCTAGATCCATTTTCTTCCTTGTAAACTTTCAATTTATGTTTATCAAATGACAAATGCTGAGTATTTCACTCAATGGTGCTATATAATATATGTATAATAACCATGTCATAAGCATACCTCATGATTCAAATATCTTTTCATTTATAAACATATCATGCATCAAATTCTATATAAAACATATTGATGCTTACTCAACTACTTACTATACCATAATATAAAAGAAATATAAAATATCTTAAACATGAGTATTCTTTATAAAAATCACCATAATATAGCACTAAAATGCCCTCTAAACTCAATAACTTTGAAAACTAATGTAAACACTCAATCATAGTTCAAATATCATGGAACATTACTTTACATACTAATAATATGACCTACCTTCCTTTAATGTTTGTAGAAAATACTTATTTCATAATATGTAAGTGATCAATGTCAATTCTATCAATTATATATTATAGCAATCATGACTATTCATAATCATAACCAGATGCATACATTTTTTTTGCAAGTACCATTCTAATGAGCACTATTCTAGTGAGTACTATTCATAAGTTATTATTCATCAAGTCTACTATTCATAAGTTACTATTCATTGAGCCTAATATTCATTAATTACTATTCACCTAGCCTACTATTCATAAGTAATTATTTACTAAGCCCCTTGGTGAAAATTTTTTGCAATATAACATTAAATGAAATCATAGTAACACTTCTGTATCATATTATGCAGTCTTAGTGAACCTTTATCAAATAGCATTAAGATCAATAACTACATGTTTCTATATAACGCCATATTGCATTCATAATGGTCTGTTACCATAGATCAATAATAATTTACAACTATACCATATAAGATCAATAATAATCATTCTCTATGCAAATCATAGCATAATTTCATTTTTAAAATGAATAGTTCACTATATGCACTCATTTAAGTGCCTCTGCTTTCACTTTTCCTTTACTATTTCAACATAACATAGAATGTTATGGAAACATGAATATAAAAATTATAAGTATGAAAGCTTAGAACATGCATTCATTAAGTTGCCAAACATACAAGGTATGTTACTATTCATTTGGTATGTTACGCTATTCATTTGATCATTTTCAATTTAAATTAGTTTGTATTTTGCATACTATTTTGATGTATAATAGAATGCCTAATTGCCTCAAATTTACATTATGATATGTACCTCTTTAATGTCCATTAATAGAAGTATAAGATCATGCATTTAACAATTTAAAACAAAATTGCATAATGAATTACTTTGGTGCTAAAGTATGCATGCATTTAAAAGTATATACACATTCAGCCTCATGAAACAGTTCTCATTGTGCAAGCATTCTGACTAAGTAAATGACCTCCAAATTGAGTAATTTTTAAATCATTAGAAACTAGACTTAAAAAGCTTTACAATGATATATCACATGAAAATTAGTATAATTGTTAAGGCCTCTAAAAATCAAATTCTTGAATGCCTATAAATTCTGCCTAAATGTCACCTGAAATGAGCATATTTAAAGCATAAAAATGGTGTGAAATTTTAGACTATGTAAATAAGTTCAAAAATTTGCAAAATTAGTTCCATTGGAAACTAGATTTGAAGAGCTTTTCAACGGTATATTATACATCTTGTAACTCTAACATTAAGGTGGTCAAAATACAATTACTATAAACCCCTAAATCTACCTTTTTACCATTGGGTTTTGGCCACCTATGTACACTTACTTTACATGTCCCATTTATGGTAATTATGTTGGTTTATGAAAATGTGTCTAGCAGCGGAAGATATAATTTAAAACTTTTTAAAAGACATGATTTCATTGGATTTAGCAATTCTATTCATAGAATACATCAAACACAAAGAAGATTATCAAAGAAGAGATTAAAAAACTCACTTTTAAGCAGACTTCCTTCTTTCTTGTCCCTCTGAAAAGTTATAGAAATCTTTTCAATCCCTAAGGTAGAGGATCTTTAAACTATTCACACAAGTAATGGAATGATTAGTAATCAATAGTAAAATTTTTGTTTAGAGACTATTAAAATAAAACATAAAAGGAATGGATGAAGAATAAGAAATAAATTCGGTTCTTCTTCTTGATCTTCTTACTGAATTAATCTTCTTACTCTTGAGCTTCTAATTGCTTGGAACCAATAGAGGAAGGAGGTTGCCAAAATTCCTTGTTCTATAACCCTAAAAGTTATGTCAAATAACTTATAAAAACCTAATTAGGTTTTAGATTACTTAAGTCATATGCATGTGCATGTCACATGCTTTAGGAATGTAACCTGCATGTGCATGACTTAAAATCCCTCCAGAAGCACATAACAATCATGTGCACTTTCTTTTAATTCATCACACATGAATAAGTCATGTGACAATCACATATTGACTATTAATTAATTTAATCCGCATATACCATGCATGTTGAACATATCATCTTAAATCACTTGTATCTTGGGTTATACTCATCAGATTTCAATGATATTGGTATCCAATTGAACCTCTTTTCATGATCTTTATAATGAACATGAAAAATACAAGTTATCCTATAACCACAAAACATTATTTCATCAACATCCATTCATGATTATCATCCCTTTTACTTTTAGTATGCAACCTTTTGGGTTCTTGACATGTTGGCAACATATGAATCTATTACTAAACTCCATTTAATAATATCATATGTAAATCATGAGCGGTGTCTAGTCATACATCATGACTACCCAAATGCCAAGAGGTTATTAGTTTGACTACAACCCTTCCATATCAAATTCCATGCAATAAAACTCCTTTCACCATCCACTATCTCATTTAGGTTTGAGTATGGATTAATGTCAACTCAATGCATAATCAGGTATGTTAGATCATGCTCTAAATTTGATGTTCCATGTACCATAATCTTTATTCTCAAAATCCCTTTATGAAACTCATTGGCATCCTACTATGGCCAAAGATTCCCGAATAAAGAATATTATATAAATCAATAAGATAAAACCCCTACATTTAATCTAGGGTGGTGAGTCCTTTATTGATAAATAAATACCTTCAATTACTTCACACTATATCCAACCTCCAATTTATGAATACCTCCTCTGGAGGACTAAAACATGGGAGTTAAAATGTAGTGATCCATAATTAAGATAACCTTGTTATCTCAAGTCTTAAGGATACTTGCACTACTGATATGAGTGAGATATATTTCATAGACATAGAATAATTATCCATATAAAATCTCACTAGCATGGCCTCCAATGAGTTAGTCCCTTATTGCTCATCCACATGTTCACTTTAGATAACTCTTGTCATGATGAATGAGAATCAACCTTAAAGGAAGTTTAACATGTGATGATCATAACCATATTAGTAATATCCATTCTTATTAATACATTGATCAAGGATAATTTAGATATTAAACATTTGCATACAATAAGAATCTTATTTCATAAACTCTTTATGAATTCCTTTGTACTATTTGAATATCTTGGAATTCATTATTTAGTTAATAACCTTTCAAGTAAACTAAATAATGAATAATGCCTTTTATTGATAAACCCTTCAATTAATTAGAATAAAACATGATCCTCTAGAGCATACACTAACAAATTAATCACCTTAGAAATCTTACCATAATGCATATGCATATACCATTACATGTTACTCACATTACCAAATCATGTTTGCCAACATTCATGCACCAAAATACCACTTAAGGCAGCCATACACAAAGGCACACACAT
>CANYBF010233446.1:0-11807 GCA_948192965.1 Dalechampia spathulata | reverse complement strand
CGAGAGTTGGATTGTAGAATGCTTGTTCATTGAGAAATGTTCAATTATAAAGGTTAGTTTTCTGATTGATTACTTATGCTCTGTGATTGCAACGAGAGTTGAATCATGGAAAGCTTATCCATTCTAGTTGGGGTAGTATGTGAGAGAGATCTACATGCCCCTAATCCCTGTATGATTGCTAAATAGTCTCCCTAATTGGAGGAACCTGATTGTGACTAAGGAAATCTGAAGGTTAGAATGGAGTTTAGTTGATTTTGCCTCGATAGAGGATTTTCGATGTTGTGGGATATCTTGGGTAGCAATAAGCACATGATTGTTAACTCTACTTGGTGGTAATGATTTCAAATCCTATGCTTACATTATTGTTATACCTTGCACTTGTGAGTTTGATCTTAGTTCATCTTTAATCTACTTTTACAATTAAGTAACTTCAAACACCAAACCTTAACCATTGCCTAAACAAACAAGAAAACTGAGTGAAGATGGATAAACTATAAATCTTTGTGGGATCGATATCATACTACGATAACTTGTATACTTACAGCTAAGTAGAGATTAGAACTACTGTCGCTAACCCGCAATCAGTAACACCTTTATCTCAAACTCAACTTCTCGTTCTGGTGGCAACTCTAGTAACTCTTTAGGAAAAACATCCAGAAAATCACAAACCGTGGGGATATCTAACAACTGAACCTCCATTTGTCTAGTATCTATTACATGGGCTAAGATTGCTTCACAACCCTGTGCTATCAATCTCTGCGCTGTCACTGCTGAAATCAACCTCGCTATTACAGACGGCATATTTCCCCGTATCAGTACTGTCATCTGATCTGGATGTTGTAGGGTCACAGTTTTTTGATGACAATCCATCACTGCCCTTTACCGTGCTAACCATTCCATACCTAAAATAATGTCATAATCCCTAAACGGCATCTCTACTAAATCGGATAGGAAACACACACCGTGTATAACCAAAGGACACTGTCTCACAACTCTATCCACTATCACATTTCTACCTAACGGACTCAACACCACTATCTTGTAACCTAACTTCTCACTACACATCCCAAGCAATCGAGCAAACCCTGTATTAACGTATGAATGCGAGGAACCCGGATCAAATAACACTAACGCCTCATGATTAGAAATAAAAACATTACCGATCACTACATCGGAAGCATGTTGCTTATCCTGCTGGACCAAGTTGTACACTCTGGTGGGCACACCAACTGCTTAGTTTACTGATTCCTGGCTCATCCCTCAGCTCCCACTGTCATGACCTCCTCTACCTCTTCCTCAGCCTCTCTCGGTACCTTAAGGACTTCCTGAACCAAATCTCACATTCGGGTTCTGCTGGTAGGAACCACCCTCCAAAACAGTGTGCACCGGGATGTTGTCACGTGTAGGACACTCTCTAGCATAGTGCCCGGCCTGTCCGCAACGATAACACAAATCTGACCCCATCCAGCAAGCCCCGTGATATATTAGGCCATAAGTACGATATGCCATCAATTCGGACCCCGTACTACCACTAGAATATGTGGGTCTCCTACTCTGTATCCGTCGAGGTGGTAGCGGTCGTACCCTTACTGGTCGTGGAGAAAATGAACCCCTGAATTTCCCCCTCTTTGGGGATCCCGACGAAGAGCTCGGCTCTCAGAACAGTCTCCTCAAGGATTCTTGCCTCATCTACCCCTCTTGCAAAATTCGTTCCTGATTCAACACATTGGCCATTAAGGCTGAAAAGTTATTATAATTAAAGCCATGAACCAATGCTTGAATACGAAGATCCAAACCCTGTTCAAACCTCTTACACCGTTCTCGCCTGGAAGTCAGGATATTAGTGGCATAGTAGGCTAACCTCGTGAATTCCCTCTCATATTCTGCCACTGACATGTTCCCCTACCTCAGATTAAGGAACTCATGTAGCTTCTAATCCGTATATGTAGCAGGCACGTACTTACAGCGGAATTCCCTCTGAAAGTCATCCCAAGTAAGCACTAGAGGCTCTGCCATGCTTTGTGGAATAGTCTTCCACCATTCATAGGTGTCATCCAATAGAAGAGAGATGGTGTACTCAAATTTAGCTGCCTTGGGACATTTTAACTGCCATAAGACCCTCTGTGTCTTCTCAAGCCACATCTCAGCTACGTAGGGGTCAATCGTCCCCATAAAATCTATAGCACCATAGGATCTCAGTCTCTTAAAGTCTAACTTATATTCTTCTCTGGGCTCTAGCGGGGGTGGAGGTGGTGCTGGGGTTACAGGTAAGGTCTGACCCTGTGCTTGCATGTACTGCAGAAACTGAGCAAACTGTGTGGCCATTGGATCAACCATTGAGGCATCAACCCTATCAGTTTAAGGTGCCCTCACACTAGGTCTAGCCTGTTCCTCCTGACATGGTTGCCTCCCACTAACATTTCCCGTCTCAGATGAACTTTCATGGGGATTAAATTTACCCCCTTCCTCTTCACCTACTATGATGGCTCTATCAGTCATAGCACTGAATCTGTAACACAAAAACATAAACATACACCTAACAGTCAGCAGCGGTAAGGACTGGAAACTCCTCATGTGTAGCATACTAGACGCAGGCAGTAGTCCTAACTGACAACTATGAAACTCATTGAGCTAAACCATAACTCTAATACCACTATAACATGTCACACCAGGCCCATACCCAGGAGGACATGCTCCCGTGGCACAGACAGCAGCCCCCAGAAGAAGACCAATGCCTACACCATAAAGGATGTATCATGAAGATGTCGTATGGGGACATGTCTCTAAGCTTAATGGTGGTGCAATGAAAGTAACATGATGTTCTACAATACCCTGAATAACCTGGCATACACTTAAGCGATACAATAATAGGTAGTTTTATGCCTTGTATAAATATACAAGCTATTATGGTTTAATACAAACAAGTGAGTGCGTACATTAATCACCACCAAAAGCTATACAACTACTGCCTCACTAAATTACACAGCCAAAAAGGAGTTGGAGTAAGCCTCAGGAGTCCCGTACTATGTCGACATCTGGCTCTCTCTGCTAACGACCTCTACTCCTTCTTTGCTCGCTCACTTAAGGGCTCTGAACTTACGTTCATCAACTGACAAACGCTGAGATAAAATCATTGGTGCTAGAAAGCATGAATCAAGCATAAAACAACATATGGTTAACACATTCATCATGTATCAACATCATCCAAAAGAACATGCATCCAATCATCATACATTAAGAATGCAAGTATGCATATTTTCCTTCTCCTCCTCGTCTCTCATACACTCTGATTTTCCTGAATTGTGCACATTCCTTTCGCACATACTGGGTCCTGATAAGTACCGGTACTCATCTCCCAAAGGAGGCTATATAACTGTGGAGTGCTTAGCACTCAATTTCTACTGTAAGTCTCGAGACTCATCTCCCTTCTTGGGAGGTTATGTATCTAATGATTCCCGAAAGAATCCCATAATCATACATTGACCCAGTATGCCCAGAGCTGAGCTCTGCCCTCTTTACTCACTTTCTTTTCTCTCTTTCATCTTCATCCTTCATCACCATGCATGCCATAAAGACATCACAGGCAATTATGCTTCATATCATACGTACATAGGCATTCATTCCATCATGAAATAAGGAAACATTGCATCAAGGCATATCAAATACAAGCATCAACATATTACGTCAAAACATTAATAGAAAGATCATAAATGTATTGCCTAGACTTAACTTAAGTCTCAATGCAAAGTAACAAGCCAAACTTGGCGATAAACACAACACTAGCACAAACCTGTCAGTCAAGCTACTTCTAGTGTAGGCTCGTAATCCTGTCTCTAACAGTCTCTAACTTCTATTCCTCATTCTCGCACATTCAGAATGTGTAGGGACTCTAAGTGTAATATTTGGCAAGGTTTAGGAGGGTTTTAACTAAAGAAAAGGGAAGAAAGCTAAGGAAAAATGTTAAGTCATAACCCTTAAAATGTCAAACTTAAGTCGTGTATGGCCGTACGAATCTTGGTACGCCCGTACCGAACTAAGGCTTTTGATGCACACAACTCCTGCGAGTAACGGTGCACCCGTACCCCATTCGGTACGCCCGTACATCCTCAATTTTCCTGACCAACCCAAATTTCTGCAAGTTTACGTCTGGCCATACCACCTTTTGGTACGTCGGTACGCCCTCCAGGACCTAAAATCCCTGTAGCTCCCCAGTTTGGTATGCCCGAACGATTACGCCATACACCCGTACCACTACCCAAAAACCAAGCTATGCCTATTAGCAAGCCAAATCTGCAAGGTACCTATCACAACCTCCCTTGCCAACCCTAACAACACTTCCAAAACACCTAAACACATATAATAGTCATTCCTCATCCAACCGAGAAGACACCCTTCTCAATAAAGCGATGACACACAAGCAAAGTAAGTAGATACGTATGTCTCAATTCATGTAAACACAAACACAAAACCATCATTACACATTTATCCACATATCAAGAACTAACTCAATCCTACCATTCATCTACACATGCACACACAATAAGACCATTCTCCTAGGGTCTCTAATGCGGGTGATACATCATGTGTAGTATGTATCACTTCATATGTTGCATGAAGTTGATTTTTCTACTTCATGTATCATATATAACATTTCAAGCAATGCATAAAGTTTAAAAATTAGGTTTTTCCCATATTTTTAACATGTGAAAGACTTTTTACCTCTTGGATCTTATATATATTCTTTATGTATTAGTCTTTTGAGGACTTAAAATTAATTTCTAAGGCAAAAATCTATCAAAATTAATTCATAATTAAGCTCTTAATTGGGTAACTAAAGACTAATTAACTACTCTTAAACCCTAATCATGTTTGGTAATCAAGGATTAATCTTCATTAAGCATTAGTGAGTTTGTTTTTCCTTTTACATCCCTCTTTTCCTCTTGATTTTCATTGATTTTGATGGGTTTTGCTTGAGGTTTTGCTTGTTCTCAAATGCCATAGTAGCATTTGAGACTTTCTAATAGTCTAAATGATTTTAGTTGGAAAACATGATTTCTTCTTTTGATAAGCACTTCATGTGATGCATGTAATGCTTTATGCATCATATATAGTTCATTTCATTTGAATTTATTATAAATTATTCTAATTTTATTGATTTTGGCTTCAAAATTAATTAATCAAGTTAAATGCTACTTTTGATTTGATTTTGATTTAATTAATATGATTAAGGTTAAATTTGATGTTTTACTTATTTCTAATTGATGCCTAATGATGTTATAGTCTTCCAATTTCAATCTACATGATTAATTCTATTGATTTTGTTATTAAATCAATCTAATTTACTTAATGTTTCAATAAAATGCCAATTTAATTATGTTTTACTTGAAGTTGACATGATTAGCTTTAATTGAATATTGACTTATCTCTAAGTGATATCACATATGATCTTAGAATCTCCCAATTATAACTATGATCAATTTTGCCTAAAATTGATTATTTTAATGTTTTTCATGATTCGACTTGTGTTTATTTCTTCTTATCATGAATGTTTTTGACACATTCTAGGGGTTTGATCCTTGATTCATGCTTTTATATGGCATTGGATTGATCAATCGTATCCTCAAAATTCCTTTTATTGCTTAACATTATTTATCTACTTTATTTGCTTGTGTGTTTTTTTGTTCATGCTACCCAATGTCATGGTTTCCCCCAAGCGGAGGAGTTGTTGCTTAACCACTCATATTTTGTATTATAAAGACCCCTTTGTAATAAAATAGGCATATTTCCCCTTTTATGTGTATGATTAGCATTTATTCATCGTGTACCCCTTCTTTCTCATTCCTTTTTTACAGGCCATTATCTTTTTATTCATGCAGCTTTGCTTGTTTATTTTATATCTGTTATAATGTATGCCTTATCATGTCATGTTTATGTCATATCAGTTCACCTATCATGCCTATGCCATGTCATCTTACATGTCATGCTTATGTCATGTCACCTTATCATGTCATGCCTATGTCATATCATCTCACATGTTATGCTTATGTCATGTCTCATCTCACATATCATACTTATGCCATGTCATCTCATATATCGTACCTATGCCATATCATCTTACATATCATGCTTATGCCATTTTATCCACATATCATGCTTGTAACATCCTCATTTACACTACTATGAGAAATGTAGTACAAATGGATGTAAAGATGAAATAAGTTCATATGAGAAAGAATAGTTGATGAAAGGATAGTTAAGGTGATGAAAATAAGCTTCAAATGTCATATGAAGTGTATTTAATATGATTATATGATAAGTATGATTTTAAGTAAGTACATATAAATTAAAATAAAATTAGAAGCAATGGTGTGTATATATTAATGGAGGATGATTAAATATGATGAATGGTTTTATTGATTTAAATGAATATACATGATTACGCATGTATGTATGTACGTGAGTATATATATATATATATACAACAAAATTTTACATGATAGTCATAAATAAGTAATTAATATGTAACAAGACTGAATAATTAAAGTATATGTGTATTCCTTTAATCCTTTTTAGTATAACATTAAAAGAAGGGATAATAATTATTATATTAATTATTATTACCAGTATATATATATACACATAAATACTATACTATGCTATATTCATATGTAAGGATTATGTATTAATGTATTTTAAGATTATGTATTAATGTATTTTATAATTATTAAAGGAGCATTATTATATTAAGTATATTAGTTTTAATATTATTTAAATTTTGGGATATGGTTAGTGGAGAAGATAATAAGCTAGTGGATTACAATTAATCCTGGGGGTTGACCGATTTCTTTTCCTTAAGTGAGTGTTCTTCTTCTCCTACAAGATATTTCATCCTCCATGCTCTCACCATTTCTTTCCTCTATTCTTTAAAACAAATCTCCACCATTTGAGATCATACTTATGATGTTGTACAAATTAAACTCCTGATGAGTTTATAAAGAAGAAGTTAGAAAGTTGCTGGCTTCTTATTGCATCATTCTTTTCTGTTACTTCTTGTTCTTTTCTTAAAATCAATTTATTCTACTCTTGGGTTGGCGTGAAGTTGAGTATAGTTATTGAAGAATTCCAGCAAAGGAGGTGAGTTGTATTAGGAAAGCTTAATTGAATCTTTCTATGAATCTTATTCTTCTTTCTCTTCTATTGTTCTTGTATGAGTTACTGGAAAATTTATAAAATGAATACTATGTTAAATTAGGATCTTGATTTTGTGGAGTTGATTATGTATAGATGAAAGAATAAGGAAGTAGAAGTGATGAATTTAGTGTTATGTCTGATAAAATGAAATTCTCAGTAAAAATAATTCAATTGAATCCTAACTTGCATCTCTTTCATGGGTCATCTTAGTTATTGATTAAGGTTAGTAAATGATGTTTAAAGGTGTTTAGAGGGTTTGTCATACTTAAAGATTCATGGAAAAATGAATTTATGCATGTTCATGAATGTTAGAATTACTTCATGATTGGGTGGAGTTAAATGGAGTAAACTTATATTGAATTGTATTTGATGCATGTTTGGATGTTAAATGATGTTAAATTGATGTTTTTAGCAAGATTTAAAAGTGTTTTTAAGGTGTTTTGGTCATGGGAATAGGTTAGGAAGCTTAAGGAACCATTTGGAGATGTTTTGGGTGTTGAAAAATGATGAAAAACAGGTGTTTTTGAAGGAGGACGAGTCTTACACGAGTCGTGTAAAGCTCTCCATGACTCGTATAGCTCACAAGTATCCTAAACATGTATTTTTTGGTAAGGGCCAAGTTATACACAACTCGTATAAAGCTATACACAACTCGTGTAGACTATAAAGACTGGTTTTAAGTGATTTTATCAACAATGTTTGGAGGCCTTATCGGATGAGTTTTAGGGCGTGTAATAGATCATTGGAAATTTATTTGAGTCTAGTTTCCAATGGTTTAATAATTATTTAATTTAAAGGTCATTTACTTATTCAAAAGCCTTTCACAATGAGCAAAGGTCCTAAAAGATAAAATATGTTTTAACTAATATGTATACCAACTTAAGTCTTTAAGTGATTTATCATACAAACTTATTTAAAATTCTTAAATGCACAATCTTATACCCTTATTAAGAGACATTAAAAATGAATATATCATAATGTATTGATAAGAATAGTAATTTACCATATGCACAGTACCAATTGACCATATAAATAGTACATATGGTTAAATGCTTTAATCACCTAGATAATGAACATTAAGGCATATGAACTTAATACAATGGTACTTAAATATGAGAGAACTCAATGTTATACATAAGATTCATTATAGATGAAAGTTGAATGATGATATATATGTATGCTTTACAAGTTGTTATGACTAATATGAGTACTTGAACATGAACATATGAGTAAATTGAGGCATGTATAAGATTAGTGGTGTATATTATTATCAAAATGAAACCAATAGTACTTATATATAGTCATGTAAGCAATATTGACTAAGATGAATTCATGCTTAGATGTTTAAGATGAATTAAAGTGAAATTATAGCTTCTTGTTATAGATAGATGTGAATGCATAAAGGTGTTAAGTTACATGGATAATATGAATGATTAATGGGCCACTCGTTAAATTTTAAAGATTGTATGTTATATTGAGCATGCTAGATGATGTCTAAAAACATGGAAAGAGGATAAATGACTTTAGTTGACCTATATGAGCATAACATGGAATGAAATGCATAAATATCCATATGACTTTCACATGTGATATGATTTATTCTTTGAAATAAAAGTATGATATCTTAATATGACTAAGTGCCTTAATAGTGATTTATAGTTGATGGATTATAATATCTCAACCCATTAATCAGGGTCAATGAGCAAGGTTTTAATGAATTTGTGTTATGAAATGATCTTTATTATATTTAATGTTACTGAATATATGAGATGGATTGTGTATGATATTTTATCGTGATACTGAATATATGAGATGGATTGTGTATGATATTTTATCGTGATACTTACATATTTTCATTATAGCATCATATCATAATACATACATATTATGTCATGAATCATCTATATACATATTCATATTCATGGCATGATATAGAGGAATAAGGAAGGAGGAAAATGAGTGAATATGAGATAATGATTAGAAAAAGAAACGTACTGGGTCATACAGTTATTAATAGATTCCTTAAAGGAATCATACAGTTACAATGGCTCTCCCTAGGGAGATGAAGTTCATAGAACCCTACAGTTTTATGATATTGGCCTCCTTCAGGAGTTGAGTACCGGTACCTAGAGTGACTCAGTTACGAATTGAGATTGTACACAATCATACAGAAATGAAATGAAATGTTACAAGAAAATCAGAGGGAGAATGCAAAGCATGAATGCATTCTCTCAAACATGCATTATTATTTATCTATCATGAAAGTATAGTGAATGGAATGATGAATGCACCACAATTGTGCTTATATAGAGATGTTCAAAGAGTAATGAAGTACACTACAATATACTGTATAATGATATAGATACATTGATAAACAGATGTTTACAGTGCTAATGCATAGGGCATAGTTATGCCACAGAGGAAATGATATAAAGTTATTAGATCGTATGCTCAAGAGCAGCAATGATCATGCTAATGAAATGATGTTATATGATTATAGTATTCTAATGTTGCTAAGATGATAATATAATGTCACAGAAGAATTATAGTGATATACTGACAGCTGAAGATTTACAATGATTTATAGATATAATTGATAAGTCGTATTCTTTATTGTTTTATGACTTATTTATGGCAGGAATACATAATAGAGATAAAGTATGATACTTCACAATAATTATATAATATGATTATATTATGGGAATGTTTTATAGTAAGACAATAATGTTATGTTGAGAGTATGATATTATTCATTAGTAGTATTTATATGTTGAATATTTACAAAGATATACAGATAGAGATAATGAATTATATTATTTAATATACTTTGAATTGCTGATGATATGAATATAAGACAGAGTTAAAGTATGACACTTTAAAGTACTTATATGATTTAATTATATAATGAAAATAATGATGATGAAAGATATTGGCATATGTAAAAAATAATATAGTATATATATTATGAAACTTGTACTTCTCACAGGTACACGTGAAAGGTTACAAATTCAATGGATACAGGTGATGATGTATCATGATAGATAAGTTGTTATAGAGTTCTAATGAATGTTTTATAATGTTATAGATCAACTATGTTTATGAAGAATAATTATATGTATGAGTTGCTTAATATTACTATTCTTGATTAATTGTATTATGAAGTAACTATGCTTATAATTAAGATATTGATGTCATGAAAGCTATTATGAAAAATGTGATTGACTTATATTTACCATGCTTCATATTATAGTACCACTGAGTTTTATACTCAGCGTTCATCATTTGATGGATGCAGGTCAGTAGATGGCTAGATATACACAGATCCCATAGCACCAATTCAGTAGTACTCCCTTTGATGGCAAGGACTTGGATTAGTATAATATTCATTTATATATCATGTTGTGTAATTATAGTAATGTAAGAAGGTAGTAAATACATTTTTGTAAAAGTCTATATTTTTATGACTTCAGTGATAAATGTTATATTACAAATAAAAAAAAATTTACATCCCTTATAGGATAATCAATGGTTTCCATTTAATTGGAGACTATTCATTATTCTACGGGAGCATGTTGCATGTGAGAGGGGTGTGACAATGCTTATATCATTCTCACATGCTATGCAAATGCCATGTTTTATTTGCTATAATGGTTGTTATGCTACATCGTGTTGTGTGCTTTATTCATGCTTATGTATGTTTGTCTTCCTAGGATAATTAACTCGATTAAAATGGTAAAAGTGAACTTGAAACTCGATTAAAATGGTAAAAGTGAACTTGAAACTATCTTTACTACCCAAATCCATCTTTAAAGGGTTTAACCTAGTACTCATACTATGGGTTGGTTGAACTAAATCCAGAATCATTCGATGTGGTGACTCCATCTTATGATCCTTTTAGGTCTATTTCATTCATTAAGGTAGCCCCTCAAGAAGATTGCACTTTTGCTCTAAACGGGACCTCGATGCCATCTGTTGCAAGCCTCGCTCTCGGTCAAGATAAAAGCTCCACCCACAGTATGCATGTTTTAATAACATGGACATTCAAAAATTACTTAATAATTATATATAATATGACTATTTTAAATCAAGCTATGTAAAAATTTACTAAGTTCTTAAGAATTTAAGCAATTTACTTCTCAACATTATTAGTGTATGCTAAGTAGTAAGAGTAGGCAAATTTAGCTTCTGAAATCCTTTAATATATTGTAAAAATACTCAGTATAATCCTATACATTTAAATCATTCATAAATGCATAAATAAGGTAAGCTAGTTTAACTTTTAATCTTTATTAAGTCGGTCTTTACACTAAAGTATCAACTACTTACTTTCACTCCTTTCACGCATTGCTAGGTAATAATATTCATGCATTCATTTGTATATGTACTTAAAATGGCCTTCAAGTGGGAGTAATATGATACATCATATATATATTAAAAGAGGGAAGGGGGGAAGTGAAAATACAAGTCTACCCCTTCCCCTTTAATTTTAATAATTCAAAGATAAATATTATTTTTATAAATTTATATAAAGATAAATATTACTTTTTTAATTTTAATTCAAAGATAAATATTATTTTTAAAAATTTATATGAAGATAAATATTACTTTTTTAATTT
>CANYBF010233270.1:0-19171 GCA_948192965.1 Dalechampia spathulata | reverse complement strand
ATGAAAAACGTATAGTACAAATACACATGATGCTCTAAGCATACACTAACAAGAGGTACAGCAGCTGGTTCGTGTCTTGGACTTCGGGACGGACTCCTGCAGTTTTGTATATTTGTGCATAGGCCTTTTGTATTAGAATTGACAGTATACTAAATGTATTGTATAAGAATCCATGTATTTATATGTCCAGGGTTTTGTTTTATTTTTATATCTCTTTCTGTTTGGATTTTTATACGAGCATTAGAAGGTTAAAATCCCTTGTGGTATAATTGTTGTTTTCCTGAGACGGGTAAGCGATAGTTATGCTACGGGATCATGTCGTCATCCCTCGTGTCTTGGGTCGGGGTGTGACAGTATAAACTCAGTGGTGCATAATAAACAAAAATAAAATAATAATAATAATATGAAGCGAACATCATTAAATCACGATCAAATACCTTTTTCATCAAATAAATAACATTTGATCGCATATCATATTAACATGTCATACCTTACCCCTTCTACAAGGCATGGCATGCTCCCATAATATGTTTAACAAATTCTACTTTGACACCAAAATTCACTAAACATATTGCAAGGGATGTTAAAAATAAAATCACGCAACTTGATGAATAGTAACTTGAAAAAACTAAAATAAAAAAATAAATGTATTCATTGTAGTGAATTTAACGATAACAACACAATCTACGTTCCATAACTTTTAAAATTTAAAAGACTCTAAACAATAGAGAAAACAATTATCAAAATAACTTGTGAAATGTTATTTTAGTATCATAGCATGGTTTCAATGAGTATATGTAGTTTTATGAATAGCTCTGGGTATTAAAAGTTGCATATTGCTACTTACATCATATATATATATAGAAGCTTACTAGGTGCAATCTTTATTTTATAGATAGTAGATAGAATGATGTAGTTGTGAATCAAGTATATAGGAATTGTTCGTTGTAGATTCATGGTGTTACTTTTCCCTCAGAGTTAGTGGAAATGCCATTTAGGGAGTATGATGTGATATTCTGGATGGATTGGTTAGCTCAATACCAAGCCGTAGTGGACTGCAAATTGAAGGTGATTACATTTAAGGCACCTGAATTTACTAACTTTCGGGTGCGAGGTATTAGATCTGCTATGATTCTGATATCAGCCATTAAGGCGGGAAAATTGATCTATAGTGGGTGTGCAGCTTTCCTTGCTAATGTGATTAATACTAAGATGGAGAAGCTAAAAGTTGAAGATATTCCTACAGTGTATGATTTTCCGGATGTGTTTCCAGAGGAATTACCTAGTGTACCACCAGTTAGGGAGGTGGAATTTGATATTGAGGTAATGCCAAGCATGGAACCTATATCACTTGCACCATATAGAATGGCACCAACAGAGTTGAAGGAGTTGAAGATGCAATTGCAGGAGCTTCTTGATAAAGGGTTTATACGCCTGAGTGTGTCGCCATGGGGAGCATCGGTGTTATTTATTAAGAAGAAGGATGGTTCTCTCTGAATATGTATTGATTATTGACAGTTAAATAAAGTGACTATAAAGAATAGATATCCATTACCACAGATTGATGATTTATTTGATCAGTTGAGGGGTGCGTGAATATTTTCTAAAATTAATTTAAGATCGGGATATCATCAGTTACGAATGAAAGAGGAGAGTATTCCAAAGATAGTTTTCCATTCATGATATGGCCATTATGAATTCATGGTTATACCGTTCGGATTGACTAATGCACTAGCTGCTTTTATGACATTGGTGAATACTATTTTCAAATCATATTTGGATCAGTTTGTAGTAGTATTCATTGATGACATTTTGGTGTATTTAAGAGATGCGAAGGAGCATGATAAACTATCACACCTACATGAGTGACGTGTCTGGTATACGTATAGAGGTCTGTATGCATATGTGTTTTTATATGATGATGTATTATTGATGTTGTATGCGTATGTATGCATGTATAGGTGGATGCATGGCATTGATTGTGATGTTGCTTGTGATGCTGTCGTCTTATTGGGAAGCGTGACTTCTCGGTTGAATGAGGGGCAGCTATTATGTTGTGTTTAGGATGGGTTTAGAAGTGTTTCTGTAGGTTCCGGATGAGTAAGGGACTAAATGGTGGATGTCCTAGTTTTCTAAGGCTCGATACGGGCGTACAGATACCCATACGGGCGTACCAAGTGTCCTGGAGGCGGTACAGACACACCATTGGGCTGTATGGCCGTATCGTTATTCACAAGAAAATTAGTTTGTCAGGAAAATTGGGGTGGTACAGGCGTACCATATGGGGGTAAGGCCGTACGGTTACTCGCAGGAAAACAAGGCATCAGGACTTTAAGTTTAGTATGGGCGTACAGGGTTTGGTACGGCCGTACGCAACTTAAAACTGACTTTTTAAACAGATAAACATAAGCCTTTTTCTTATGTTTTCTTACCTTAACTTCCTAAACCCTTCCCTAAACCCCTGGAGACAGTTTCCTTCGGTGCTTTGAAGCTTGTAAAAGCTTGTTAGACAAGATTTAAAGCTTAAAGGATCGATTAAGCTATAGAAGTAGCTGGATACATGTTTGTGCTAGCTTTGGCTTAGAGTCTTATTTACCTTGCCTTGTGTTTTTAAGCCATGTATAGCCAAGGAATTGATGTTTGGGGATTGAATTCCCATACTTTGTGATGTGTTATTGCTATGAGCTTGATGATTGCTTAGTGTGGTATGCTCTGTTTATTATATCCCATGATTTTATTGCGTATAGGCATAACCATCGCATAAGGGGATTGAGAACGAAAGAAAAGAGCGAGAGAAAAGAGGATAAAGGCATGCTGGGTCATATATTACAGGATTCCATAATGGAATCGTATATTATATTGCCTTCTACGGGAGTTGAGTCTCGAGATATAGAGAAAAAGGGGTTTAAAGACTTGACTAGTTAATGCCCTCCTTCGGAAGCTGAGTACCGGTACATACAGGGACCCAGCATGGTAGGAAATTGTGCACAATATAGATAAAAGAGAAAGGAAGAAAGGAAAAGAAAGTAAGAAAAGGGTGCATGCATGACATTGCATTCATTTATCTGACTCGTGTATGGTTGTATGTATGATGTTATATTCTGTTTCTGCTTATGTGTTAACTACCATCACTAAGTTTTATACTCAGCGTTTATCAATTGATGGACGTAGGTTCTGAGCCTACGGTAGAGGGCCCTGAGTCATGAACGTTTGGGTCAACAGGGAGATGGATTCAACAGCAATCCAATTCTCGAGGTGGTCTTGGACAGCCGGGAGTGCTCCTTTTAGTTTAGCCTGTTGTTCTCTTGTAGCTTGTACATTTTGTATTGGCAGTAGTCATGTGTATTTTGGTGGTGATTGTATAAACCCTTGTGTATTAATGAATATACAGTTTTATAGAGAGACCTGTTCATTCCTTTAAATGTATGTAATCCTGGTTTTATTTTATTACGTTGCGAATCTTGCACCACCATTGTACAGGTTGTCCCCATACGACGTCTACTTATACTGACATACGTATCCATTGTAGTGTGTATAGCAGTTTTCCGTATGGAAAGTCGTTATAGATGCTACGGGAGCATGTCACTCCAGGTATGGGCTGGGTGTGACATAAACATCTTTGGATTATGTTATAGACTCTTCAGGAGAAGCAGTTATATGCTAAACTCTTGCAATGTGATTTTTGGTTGGAGTGGGTTTCATTTTTGGGGCATATTGTATCTGCACAAGGTGTAAGAGTGGATCTTAGTAAGGTGGAAGCCATACTTAATTAGAAGCCACCTAAGAGTGTTATAGAGGTATATAGTTTTCTAGGTTTGGCTGGATATTCTCGTAAGTTTGTGAAAGAATTTTCAACCATAGCATTGCCTCTGACTAAACTTTTACGAAAAATGTTCCTTTCGAATGAACAGAGAAGTGTCAAAAGAGTTTTGATAGGCTTAAGGAATGTTTGATGCAAGCCCCAATGTTAACATTACCTACCCTGGCTAAGGAGTTTATTATGTATAGTAATGCTTCACATAATGGTCTTGGATGTATATTAATGCAAGATGATAAGGTGATAGTGTATGCTTCTCTATAGTTGAAGCCACACAAGAGGAATTATCCTACGTATGATTTGGAGCTAGTAATAGTGGGTTTTAAATTGAAGATTTGACGTCATTACTTCTATGATGAAAAATGTTATATTTATACTGATCATAAAAGTTTAAGATATTTGGAGACGCAGAAAGAACTCAATTTGAGACAAAGAAGATGGATGGAGTTGATTCAGGATTATGATTATGTAATTGATTATCACCTTGGGAGAGCAAATTTGATAGCCAATGCCTTGAGTCAAAAAGTTTTAGCATACTTTCATACTACACTATTGGAGTTAGTAAGTGAGGTACGTCAGTTGAATGCCCTATTATCTTTCCAGTTGAATGGTAGAATAGTAGCGTAATTACAGATGAAATCATTGTTGGATGATCAAATTAAGGAAGCAGCACTGAAGGATGAGTTATATATAAAATGGTTGCAACAAACTCATGCAGATGGGAAACCTGGCTTTAACATTAGTATGGATGGTTTATTATTTTATCAATGACATAGATGTATGCCTAATGATATGGAGCTGAAGAAGAATATTCTAAAGGAGGCATATGTATCACCATATACTATGCATCCTGGTAGTACAAAGA
The DNA here is from genome assembly GCA_948192965.1 of Dalechampia spathulata. Lineage (NCBI taxonomy): Eukaryota > Viridiplantae > Streptophyta > Magnoliopsida > Malpighiales > Euphorbiaceae > Dalechampia > Dalechampia spathulata. The sequence goes on along the minus strand of CANYBF010233270.1, from coordinate 14,489 downwards.
TGTATAAGGATTTAAAATGGTTTTATTGGTGGATTAGCTTGAAGCGGAACATTGCAAATTTTGTAGCTAAATGCCTAATTTGTCAAAAGGTGAAGGTAGAACATCAGGTGCCCATGGGATTACTTCATCTTTTAACTATTCCAGAGTGGAAGTAGGAACCAATTACTATGGATTTTGTGACTAGGTTAATGCAGACTCAGAAAAAGTATGATGTAGTTTAGGTGATTGTTGATAGATTAAGTAAATGTACTCATTTTCTACTGGTTAGGATGGATTATAGTTTAGATCGGTTAGCAGAGTTGTATATCCGTGAGATAATGATATTGCATTGTGTACAATTGTCGATAGTATCAGATTAAGATCCACGATTCACTTTTAGATTTTGAGGTAGTTTGCAAAAGGCCCTTGAAACTATAGTAAATTTTAGTACTACTTTCCACCCCCAAACAGCTGGACAGTCGAAAAGAGTTATTCAAATTTTGAAGGATATGATGTGGGCGTGTGTTTTGGAGTTTGAAGGTAGCTGGGATAGATACATACCATTGATGAAATTTGCTTACAATAATAGCTATCAATCTAGTATTCAGATGGCTCTTTACAAAGCTTTGTACGAACGAAGATGTAGAACACCATTATGTTGGGATGAAGTAGGTGAAAGGAAATTAATCAGGCCAGATATTGTTCAGCATACCGAAGAAAAAATCAAAATAGTGAAGGAGAGACTTAAGGCAGCTAGTGATAGACAGAAGTCCTATAAGGATCTGAAACGGAGAGATATTGTATATAAGGTTAGCAATAAAGTGTTCTTATAAGTTTCACCATGGAAACAGGTAATAAGGTTTGGTAAAAAGGGAAAGTTAAGCCCGAGATTTATAGGACCATATGAGATATTGGAAAGAGTGGGTCCTTTGGCATATAGATTGGCTCTATCACTAGAGTTGGAGAAGATCCATAATGTATTTCATGTATTGATGCTTCAGAGGTATAGATCGGATCCTTCACATGTATTACCAGTAGAATCAATTGAGGTATAATCGGATATGACTTATGATGAAGAGACAATATCAATACTAGCCCGTGAAGTGAAGCAATTATGAAATAAGCAGTTACCGTTGGTGAAAGTTCTCTGGAGATTTCATAAAGGTGACGAAGCTACTTGGGAATGAGAGGAGGACATGCAGAAGCAATACCCCTAGTTATTTCACAGGTAAATTTTGGGATGAAATTTATTTTAATGGGGGGAGAATTATTACACCCGTAAATAAGGGGCTAGAAGAATGTGTACATAAATTCTTAAGAAATGAACTAATGACTTAAATGCAAATTTTGAGAACTTTGGATTTAAGCTTATTTTAAGTTACATAAACATAATCAAGTTAATCGCAGAGACTAAATATAACGTATTCAGGACAAGGAATATAGTATAATAGAATAACATTTAGAATAAAAACTAAATTTTATATATGAATACCAAGTAATGAAGTTAAATGTGCTTAAGTGGGGAGGATGCATGACCTCCCCGGGAAACATGTGATTTTCAATTGCGTAAGTTATTTTAGATGATTTAAGCTATGAAATCTTATCTAAAGTAAATCAAGGATTCTATTAAGCTATTTAGAGGTGTTCAGGATTGAAATATAGTTAAGTATATTGAATAGGATACATTTGGTATTATTAGAAAAGTTAAAGGGTAAAGTTGGAATTTTAAGAAATTGGTAAGGGCAATCTTGGAAATTCTAATTTTAAGGATTAAATTGCAAATAATGGAAGTTGAGGGACTTAATTATAATATTTAAAGATTACGTAAGGACCTATTTGGTAGAATTGAAATTTTAAGGGTTAAAGTGTAAGTCCTTTAAAATTTAAGGACTAAAATGGTACTTTTTCTAACTTAAACCCTTATATTTATTAAATTAAGTAAACAATAAGAGGAAGGAAGGGGGAAAAGTTGAAATTCTTGTGTAAAGAAGAAAGAAAGGAAAAAAATCATTTTCAAGGTAAATTCTTAACCATTTTTCATGATTTTTTTAAAGAAATTGATATAACAAGTTGTAGTTTTTGATTCTCTATCATTTAATATAAGTTTTGCCTTAATAAAGTGAAGGATTAAGTTGGAGGAAGTAAAGATGAATTAGGAATTTTTAGGAATTTTTGAGTTAAGGTGGATTTAAGTTGATTTTAAGGTAGAATAACATATATTTATTATGATTTAAGCCTTGGTTTGAATTAAAATGATGTAGAAATCAGAGTATAAAGAAGAAAGAATGCAATCAAGCACGAGTTTTTATAGAAATGAAAGTTAGTTTGATGAAATGATGGATAATGAAAGGAAATTTGTTAAAATTACTAAGTTTAATAAGAAATAAGAAAGAATGAAAGTAAAATGATGGAAATACATGCTTATATTTTCCCTCCCGATAATTTCAAGCACTCTTTGACTCTCTTTTCAAAGTCCTTTTCATCTTTCCCTCAGGGTACTTGTTCTCTATCGGTCTCTCACCTGTATTTAGCCTTGGATGGAATTTATCGCCCGATTTTGGCTGCATTCCCAAACAACTCGACTCGTAGACAGCGCCTCGTGGTGCGACAGGGTTTGGGAACGACGGTGCTCTCACCCTCTCCGGTGCCCCCTTCCAGGAGACTTAAGCCCAATCCGCTATTAAGGACGCTTCTCTAGACTACAATTCAAACGTCGGGGGCACCCGATTCTTAAGCTGGGCTATTCACGGTTCGCTCGTCATTACTAGGGGAATCTTAGTAAGTTTCTTTTCCTCCGCTTATTGATATGCTTAAACTCAGCGGGTAATCCCGCCTGACCTGAGGTCGTGATTGGAGTGTCACCCTTATTATCGGGTTGCGTCAGGTTCCGATGGAGGCTTCCTCATCGTGAGCGAATGTAATCGATGGCATCAAAGGGTCTTACAACCACCGATAGTCATTACGATCATTGTCAGGAAACTAGATTTTAGGCCAACCACAAAGCACGGGGCTTACAGGAGGCCAGCATCTACCTGAACACATGCACCCTCCATGTATGGAAAGGGTTGTGTGGGGGCAATGGTTGCATGACACCCAGGCAGACGTGCCCTCGACCGAAATGCTTCGGGCGCAACTTGTATTCAAAAACTTTATGATTCATGGGATTCTACAATTCACACCAAGTATCGCATTTTGCTGCATTCTTCATCAATGCAAGAGCCAAGATATCCATTACCGAGAGTCGTTATGGTTATGAAGGATCGTGCATGCCCGGGCATATCGTTTTCGAGCCCCGGGCAGGATGCGTTCCCTCTTTCATTCATGGTCCTTGATGCATGCTGCACCGGGGTTGGTTGTTATGCTGACGTGATGGAAACCACCCCTTCATCTGGGATGGATGGATGGATGGATCCATCCCACCAGGGTTTCTGAGGGACGGGGCCCCCCGAAATTGTAAGGAAACATGTTCGCGGGTCATTCTACTTTACTGCAGGTTTCAACAATGATCCTTCCGCAGGTTCACCTATAAAAACCTTGTTATAACTTCTCTTTCCTCTAAATGATAAGGTTCAGTGGACTTCTCACGATGTCGTCGGCGGTGAACCGCCCACATCGCCACGATTCGAACACTTCACCGGACCATTCAATCGGTAGGAGCGACGGGCGATGTGTACAGAGGGCAGGGACGTAGTCAACGCAAGTGGATGACTCACGCTTACTAGGAATTCTTCATTGAAGACCAACAATTGCAATGATTTATCCCCATCACGATGAAATTTCAAAGATTACCCAAGCCTGTCGGCCAAGGCTATAGACTCGTTGAATACATCAGTGTAGCACGCATGCTGCTCAGAACATCTAAGGGCATCACAGACCTGTTATTGCCTCAAAATTCCTTGGCCTAGAAGGCCATAGTCCCTCTAAGAAGCTGGTCGCGGAAGGATACCTCTGCATAGCTAGTTAGTAGGCTGAGGTCTCGTTCGTTTACGGAATTAACCAGATAAATCGCTCCACCAACTAAGAACGACCATGCACCACCACCCATAGAATCAAGAAAGAGCTCTCAGTGGTCGATCGAGAGTTTCTCTCTAGGTTTTTAGGTGATTTTCTCTCTCTAGAAAAATCTTCAAAAACTGATTACTGATTCCATGGGTCTTTCTCTATTGATCGGTTCCACTTGTGTCATGGTTACTGTTGATGGGCTTGTCATTTAGGAGTCTTATTAATTAGTTCTCTTCGGTAATTGGCTTTCTATCTTTTGGTTTTCTTCTTCCTCCCTACACTCTCTGCTTTTGCAGTCAGTGTATGTAGGAAGAATCTCTCGACGGACGGGTTTGCGTTTGTGTGCTTTAGATTTTGAAATTAGGTTGTGTTGTGTTTTTGTTTGTAGGTGGGTTGGTTGTTCTGGGTTTTTACTGCTTAGGTCTGGGTGTTGTTGTTCGGTCTGGGCTTTGTTGGTGTTTCTTCCTTCTATTCTTTCCACTGTCGTGATCTACAGGGTGGTGCGATCCTATTATTGTTTCCGGTTTGAATAGTATTCGGCTGATCTGGGTTCTGATTGCTTTATTTTGGGAACTATGGTTAGATTCGGGTTTTTTTGGAGATTTGGTCTATCTGTTTTCTCCTTTGCCGTGGCCTCATGGGGCAGGGCATCTGCGATTTTTGACTGGGTTGGGGGTTGTGTCTGTTTTGTCAGTGGTTTTTGGTGATCTGTGTGGTTCATCGAGATTCTTTGTTGCTGGGTTATATGATTGGAATTGGTTGGTGGTGGTCAATTTCCATAATTGGGTTTGGCTCGTTGAAGCCTTGTCTTAGCTCAGTTGATAGGTTGTTCGGATTTCCCTTTATTTTGCTTCTGCATGCTTCTTGAAGTAAAATGATAAAATCCTATGGGAAAGAAGGGCAAGAAATCCCTTAAGGATGGGAAGAATGCTGCTGTTCATGGCAGTAGAGTTTTGACAACTCCTAATCCCAATTCATTTGTCTCAGAGGGAAATTCGAACACTACGGATGGCTACTCAATCATGGATCCCTTAATAAGTGATGATATTCATATCCCCTCACTCTCGTGCACCTTGGGTGATTTTGACACTGAGGATTTTGCTAACCAGCAGGAGGCTGGATAATCTGAGGGAGAAGAGACTCAGGCTGATCATCAGGCCTTTAGCAATATGCCTCAACATGATACCAATGAGCAAGTGAAACAAGTTCCTAAGCCTACTTTTGCAGGTTTATTCAAGGATAACCAAAATTTGGATCAAGGGTTTAAGCTCACACATATGGAGGTTGATGAAGAAGTGGCTATTGAAGAGGAAGATCTTGTGGATATGGAAGGAGCTTGGGGGTGGTGATCCATTGGTTTCTTCTCAGGCCGCTTTTCTGGCCTTAAAGCTATCCATCAGCTGACTACTCGCTGGGGTGTTCAATGCAAGGTGCTTCCCCACTTGCATGGCTAGGTGGTTTTTAGTTTTAGTAGTGAGGCTGTCAGAGACTCTACTATTGCCAAAGGACCATATTCTGTGAATGGGAAGACCTTATTCTTGCGTATACTTCCGTTTGGCTTTGATTTTAATCATCAAGAATTCCTACAAGTCCCACTTTGGATTCAGTTCCCTAATATCCCCTTGGATTTCTGGGGGACAAATGCGTTAAGTAAGATAGCTTCAAGGGTAGGTACCCCATGTGTCACAGACAAATTAATAAGATGCAGGGATAAAGTCACTTTTACACACGTCTTGGTTAGTGTCGATGTATCTGCAGAACCAATTACTTCCTTCAGAGTCAACTTGCCTAGAGGAGTTTCCTATACTCAGCAGGTTTTCTATGAGAGTTTTCCCAATTACTGTTGGAAGTGCCGTACACATGGTCATAATTATTTTAGTTGCAAAACGCTTGCTGATATGAAAAGAGCTAAACAAGCTGAGAATTCTGGAGGTTTCTTATTAGAGGTTCACGCTGGTACTGATGATCAGCCACTTCACTAGTTAAATTCAATTGGTGATAACCAGGCAAATGGATATGATTCACAGACTATAGCCCCTATGGACATGAATGCACTTCATCAGGATACAATGTCAAGCGACATGAATGCAGACCTTCAGCTTAGAGTTACTGGTAGCATCAGGGTTGGTTTGAAGGTTGGTCCAGGTGATGCAAGCATTGGGAAGGAGATCAGCGACCCAGCTCATGAACTGGTTCATGTCTCTAAGCAGGTTATGCCATACAGTAAGAACAAATAAAAGCTTCTTCCTTCTCTCGATGGGCTCAATCAGGATAGATCCTCTCCTTTGAAGCCCACGACCTTAACCACAGGGGATTGGGGAAATACAGAGGGCTGATCGGGAAATATTAGGAAGCAGATTATTAACTCTTCTTTGGGCCGCTTGGGAAATAATGGGAAGGTGGGCTTGGAGGCCCAACAGTCTTGTTCCTTGGATTTGGATACTGGGAAGGGGATTATAGACTCTTCTTTGGGCTGCTCAGATAATAATATGAAGGCGGCTGCTTGGGGAATAATAGGAAGGTGGGCTTGGAAGCCCAGTCATCTGGTTCCTTGGAATTGGATATAGTCCATCAGTTACCGGGTCAGGACTCACATGGAGCATGCAGCGATTTTCCTGCTTCTTCACTTGCTGTTCCTCCTACGATGCATGGCACGTTTACTGGCAAAGAAGGATGGATAAAACCTGTGAAAGGAAAAGGAAAGAAGTACTCGAAGACCGGAAGCTCCTCTCTGGATATTGGTCAATTAGAAGCAGACAAGAAAGACGTAAATCATATTGGGCAGAGGGTCACAGGGGGAAAACTCGCCCGTGGGCCAAAATGAATTACCTCTCGTGGAATATACGGGGACTCAACTCTCCCCCTTCTCAGAGTTGCCTTCTTGAGCTTATTAAGAAAAAGGACATCTCTTTTTGCGGCTTGTTGGAAACTAAATTAAATTGTGTTAAGGCTGATCGATTTATCAGTAATATACTGCCTGGTTGGGCTTCTACCCATAATTTCGACCTTGTGCCTGAAGGATGCATTCTTATCTATTGGAATTGTGCTTTGGTCAATTGCCATGTGTTGAATATCATGAAGCAATTTATTCATTGTCAGGTATCCTGTCTTATGTCGAGTCTGACTTTCTAAATGGTGGTTATCTACGGGCTATATAGTGTTACAAAACGAAGGAGTCTTTGGGAAGAACTTCTATACATTAGAGAGGAATGTAATTCTGCCTAGATTCTATTGGGGGACTTCAATTGTGTCGCTGATTCGGAGGAAAGATTTGGGTCTTCAAATGCTTCAGCCTACTTCATGCGTGACTTTATGGAATTTAAATGCCTTCTTGGTCTGGAGGACGTTCCTTCATTAGGCAATCATTTTACTTGGAACAAAAACACTCAATGGTCCAAACTAGATCATGTGATGGCAAATTCTTAGTGGCGGGATTTCAGGGTGGACTGTATTACAGAGTTTCTTCCTATGGAGGCCTCTTCGGATCATTGTTCGGTTATCACAAGACTAAGGAGAAAGGGCTATTCGAGAACTAAGTCCTTCAAATTTTTCAACATGTAGGCCAGCCATGTGGACTTTCCAGCTGTAGTTACTGATACTTGGAACCGCAGATGGAATGGAACAAAACAATTCCAGCTTTGCAAGAAACTCAGTTGCTTGAAAGAGCCTCTCAAATTGTTAAACCGAAAGGCCTTTGGAAACCTTATGGACAAAGTCAAAATAGCCACAAATGTTTTTAAAAGCCTAAATGAGAGCCTGATTAGAGATCCTAGGAATGAAGTGCTTATGGAGCAGGTTAAGGAAGCTAGGCGTCATGTCTCCTTCTTAGAAGAAGCTGAGTTTCTTTTTGCTAGGCAGAAGGCTAAATGCACTCACCTACTTCAAGGAGATAGATCTACTGCTTATTTCCATTCTATTATTAAGAAGATAGTAGCCTGCAATAGAATTCCTTTCCTTATCAAGGAAGATGGGACCTGCACCAAATCCTTTGATGAGGTTGCATATTGCTTGGTTAGTTACTACAAAACTCTCATTAGTACTAGTAAAAATGTGGCTGATGCGGATCTCTTTGTGTGGGATGAGGGACCAAAGCTGTTGGAGGAGGATCAGTTTGCCTTAATAAGCCCGATTTCCTGCTCTAAAATTTGTGATGCCCTCTTCTCTTTGGGAAATGAAAAAGCTCCTGGCCTGGACGGGTACATAGCATTTTTCTTCAAGAGTCAATGGGATAATGTTGGTTCGCTTATGACTGATGCAGTGCTTGAATTTTTTAGAACAGGGAGATTGCTTAAACAGTTGAATCATATGCTCATTTGTTTAATTCCTAAGAAGCTCCACAACTGAACCGCTGTTGATTTCTGCCTAATCACTTGTGCAAATGTCATCTATAAGACAATGGCTAAGATCATTGCAATCAGGCTATCTGGTATTTTAAAGGGGTATATTAATCAGGCACAGTCTGCTTTTGTTGAGGGTAGAGGCATGAAGAATAACATCTTCCTTATTCAGGAATTAGTAAGGGGTTTTTCTCGAAAGCGCATATCCCCTCCTTATTTAATAAATGTGGACATCATGAAAGCTTTTGACTTGGTATCTTGGGAATTCTTGAGCTCAGCTTTACAAGGATTGGGTATCCCAGACATGTTTATTAAATTGATTATGGAGTGTGTTACTATTGTCTCTTTCTCGGTTGTGGTTAATGGGGAAACTTATGGCTTCTTTCATGGGAAGAGGGGTCTGCAGTAAGGAGATCCCATGTCACCTTACCTCTTCATCATATATATGGAGTACTTCTCTTGTCTTCTGCGCAAAAATACCCGAAGAAGTTCCTTTAAGTTTCATCCCATGTGTATTGATAAAGGAATTGCCCACGCCCTTTTTGCTGATGATTTAATTCTATTTTCTAGAGGGGATTTTGATTCGATCAAAATTTTGCATGACTCCATGAAGGATTTTGAAGCAATTTCTTCCCTTGGTATCAGTTCTACCAAGTCATCCTTGTTCCTTGCTGGGGTTACCAACAGAGTGTAGGCTCATATTCAGGAATACACATACATTCAAACGGGGTAGTTCCCAATCCACTATCTTGGGATTCCTTTATCCCCGTAGGCACTCAAGGCCAATGACATGCATGGGATGCTCTTAATGGTCAGCGACTATATTGTAGCTTAGGATTTGAAGACTCTTTCCCACACTAGGTGACTTGCTTTGATTAAATTAGTGATTTATGGCGTGATTTCTTTTTAGCTCCAGATTATTCCAATTCAAGCTTCCACTTTGGCTCGCATCACTTCTATTTGTAGGCGTTTCTTGTGGGGATCAAATCATATAAGGTCGCTTGGACTAATATGTGTCTACCTATACTGGAAGGGGGCCTGGGTTTTAGGGATCTTAAGGTATGGAACATTACTCTCATGTCTAAAACCTTATGGGATATCCATCAACATAAACCTTCTCTCTAGGTTCACTGGATTCATGGTTATTATTTGGGAGACCGCTGCATTTGGACCTTCCAACCTCATCGACGGGATTCTCATTTGATCAAAAGTCTAGCCGAAATAAGGGAATATTTGTGCCGGAAACTGGGGGACATTAACCATGTTATTCAGCTTATGGATAGAGTCACGGTTCATGGCAAACTAAAGGCAGCTAATATATATAAGGAATTACGAGTCAAGGGGGAATTCCGGCCGTGGATGAAAATCATTTGGTCTAACTACATCCCTCCAAAATATTCATTTACTGCTTGGTTGGCTTTTCACAATAGGCTGCCCACCAGGATGAACCTCGACTTTCTCAACATTGACAAGACTTGTGTTTTTTGCCATCACTCATCGAAGAACATTGACCATCTTTTCTTTAATTATGAACAGGTGCGTCTTCTTTGGAATGGTATACGGAGTTGGTTGGGAGTTAGAGGTGAGCTCTCTACTCTTGGACGAGCTGCTCGTGTCTTATTCCACACACACAGAGGGAAGCGCATGAAGATAAAGGCTATAAAAATTTCTTTTTCTACTGTTATTTATTGTATTTGGCAGGCTCGAAATGGTTCCATTTTTTAGCAGAAGAAATTCTCTTGTAAGGATGTTGTTACAAAAATCCAAACTGCGGTTTATAGGATTTTATGTAGACTTTATCCTCATACTAGCTTAGATTTTGAGGTAGTCTAAACTGCCTATTTTGACTTTGTTTTGCTGGCAGATGTATAGTTCATGATTCGTTGGGGTATGCCCCTCCTATACTTGTACATCTCTCTTGGTTAATATGATTTACCTTTTAACCAAAAAAAAAAAAAAGAGCTCTCAGTCTGTCAATCCTTACTATGTTTGGACCTAGTAAGTTTCCCCATGTTGAGTCAAATTAAGTCGCAGGCTCCACTCCTGGTGGTGCCCTTCCGTCAATTCCTTTAAGTTTCAGCCTTGCGACCATACTCCCCCCGGAACCCAAAGACTTTGATTTCTCATAAGGTGCCGGCGGAGTCCTAAAAGCAACATCCATTGATCCCTGGTCGGCATTGTTTATGGTTGAGACTAAGACGGTATCTAATCATCTTCGAGCCCCCAAATTTCATTCTTGATTAATGAAAACATCATTGGTAAATGCTTTCGTAGTTGTTCATCTTTCATAAATCCAAGAATTTCACCTCTGACTATGAAATACGAATGCCCCCGACTGTCCCTGTTAATCATTACTCCGATCTCGAAAGCCAACATAATAGGACCGAAATCCTATGATGTTATCCCATGCTAATGTATGCAGAGCATAGGCTTGCCTTCCTTTGATGTGGTAGCTGTTTCTCAGGTTCCCTCTCTGGAATCGAACCCTAATTCTTCGTCATCCGTTACCACCATGGTAGGCCTTTATCCTACCATCGAAAGTCGATAGGGCAGAAATTTGAATGATGCGTCGTCGGCACGAAGACTATCCGATCTGTCAAGTTATCATGAATCATCAGAGTAACAGGCAGAGCCCACATCGACCTTTTATCTAATAAATGCATCCCTTCTGGAAGTCGGGGTTTATTGCACGTATTAGCTTTAGAATTACTACGGTTATCTGAGTAGCAGGTACCATCAAATAAACTATAACTGATTTAATGAGCCATTCACAGTTTCACAGTTTGAATTAGTTCATACTTACACATGCATGCATGGCTTAATCTTTAAGACAAGCATATGACTACTGGCAGGATCAACTAGGTAGCATTCCTTCACGACCTCGATGCCTGCCTCGATTCTAGCATTGCCAAAACCTACTTTCCGCATCCGAAAGCACGAGCAACCTGCCCATATGCCATGACATTCGAGCGATCGATGTGCCTGGAACACAGGAGGTGCTACGATGTTCATCGCAACCCCCGAAGAGAGGTCGAATGAAAATCCCACAAGGAAGCATTCATTTTCGATCCCACCGGTATGCAACACAGGAAACCGACATTGGCCCATCGGGCACAATAAGCACACATGAGCAAAGGGGATTGAGGGGGTCGCTGTTAGATAGTTCGATGCATAAAGCATGGATCCTGCCAAACCAAACGATCTTATCATAACTCATGCACCATCATATACGACTAATAACAATTCCATTGAGTGGACGACAACCCCATTGAGTAATCAATGCCCATTAAGCATTACCAAAACATCAAATGAAATAATTGCTAGCCACGCTTGGTGCGAATGAAAGGACAAGAACATGCATCCTGGTATCAAATCGAATAGCAACCGATAAGTCATAGGCAACCGAAACGTAACACCATTTTGATCCGAGCCCTTTGCACCAATGATGCATACAAGTTTCGATCACGCGAGCTCGAGAAATTTTCATTCGATTGCTATACCCAAGCCTTTACGATGTGCACCCATCAATCCCATCGATGCTCGATGCCTAGTTCCAGCCTAAGACATAAGCCAGTAGCCTACATCATTGGCCAGATCCAAGCCCTATGCAACAATGGTGCCAACAAGCTTCCATCACTCATGCCCGGGTAAGACGCTCAAAAGACATGCCCATGCCGTTGTAACTTCCGCCTGTCTGCCCCATCGATGCTCGGAGCCTAATTCAAACCATGGCACATGCAACTGAAATGTGTCATCCACCAGACCCGAGTCCCTTGCAAAGACAACGCCAGCCGGCTTCTGTCACGCAAGCCCGAGCGATTATCTCGATTGCCATATGCAAGCATTTGCGACTTCTGCCCATCAACCCCCCTAATGATTGGAGCCTGGTTCAAGCCTAAAATATAAGCCAAGGGCCTATACCGATGGCAAGATCCAGTCCCCGCACACCAGCGATGCCAACATGCTTCAATCACGCGTGCCCGAGTAAGACGCTCGAACGACATGCCCATGCCCTTGCAACATCCACCCACTGGCCCCATCGATGCTCGAAGCCCGATTCCAATGTAGACACAAGCAACCAAAATGTGTCATCTACCAAACTCGAGTCCTTTGCAAAGACAACACCAACCGACTTCTGTCACGCAAGCCCGAGCGATCATCTCGATTGCCATACGCAGGCATTTGTGACTTCTGCCCATCAACCCCCTCGATGATTGGAGCCCGGTTCAAGCCTAAAATATAAGCCAAGGGCCTATATCGATGACAAGATCCAATCCCTGCACACCAGTAGTGCCAACATGCTTCAATCATACGAGCTCGAGTAAGATGCTTGAATGACATGCCCATGCCCTTGCAACATTGACCCACCAGCCCCATCGATGCTCGGAGCCCAATTCCAACGTAAACACATACAACCAAAATGCATCCTCTACCCACACCCAAGCTACCAAGCAATGACGGTGCCAACAAGCTTTCGTCATGCAAGCTCGAGCAAGTTGCTCGATCGAAATACCCGCATCCTCGTGGCTTCCACCCACCAACCCCACCGATGGTTAGAGTCGAGTTCCAACGTAAGTGCTTGCTAACAGCCTACATCGTCTGTCAATCCCGAGCTCTACCATATAGTGATGCCAATAGGCTTCTAACATATATGACAACATACCACATTCAAGCAATCTACCCATGCCTTTTGTGAGTCATGCCCACCAACACCCCCACCGCTCAGAGGTCAAGACAATCAACTGAGATGAAATTCATCGTTAACCCACATATACCAACAACCATCTAGCCCGGGGCATCAAAGTTGGTTTATGGGAGAGCAATCAACTATGAGGGACAACCCCCATTCGGAGGCAAAAATCGGCAGCGAAGGGTCATGCCATGGCGCGGTGGCCACCATGGCCGGTCGGAATTCGGTGGCTGGAGGGGCGGTTCGAGGATTGAGGGGTAGGGGGGATGTTTCATGTAAACCCACAGCCTTTGATTGCCTAGGATCGGCTAAATGCCTAGGCTGCCCCAGCACCCCTCCTCAAGGGTGACTACTCATACCCCCCTAAAGAGCATTAGGAGCATAGTTGGCTCTAGCAGGAAGAGACATTAAAGTGTTCCACCCGGTACACCCCCTCTAAAAAATTCATTTTTATGAATTTTGATGTGATTTTTTGCATGCATGCTTCTAAAAATCCAATATGATTTTAAAAAATAACAAAAAAATTTTTTAGCATATAAATTATTTATTATTATTTTTTTATTGAAAAAAATAGGGAAATTCATAAAAAATAAAATATTGGTCAAAACGTCACAATTTTTGGTAGGTAACCATTATAAATCATGAATGATTTATTGAAGATTAGACTGCTTAATTCCTACTAATTTTGTAAACAGTGTGTGAATATCCAGAAGTCTGGAAGCTTGGGAAGAAATGTCACGTCTTCTGGCTGTGTAACATGCTCCTGTAGAATGATTACTAATTTTCTATCAAGAAAATTAATAATCATCCAACAAGGGATTCCATGAATTCATAAATAGTGTAGAAATTTTTTTTTATGTTAATTCATTTTAACAGTCCCTGGTTCAATTAAACATTCATTATTTATTACATACCATTTTTAGTGTCATAATTATACACACATTATTACAAGTTTATAATATACCAATATTCGATGTACTGCCAAAGTACTTTTATAAAATCTTGCACGATTATTACTTATAAGAAGTCCATAATAGTTTTATTACCACACAGATTTTGTTGGTCCTGCTACTGCCACTAATGTTTTTCTTCCACGGCTTTGCTTGTTCCTGCGTTTATCAATTGACAAACGCTGAGTACAAAACTCAGTGGTGCTAGTTATAACATTTAATACAATTTATCATATAGTCTAAATAATCATAACATTTAAAGATCCATAACATTAATAGTTCATGATGCATTGATGTTAATTTCATCATCAAATCATTTAGTTCAAACAGTATGATCATTGCGTTTGAATTCCATGTCATCTATGTATGAATCATTAAACATGACTATCTTGAATTATGTTGAATTTCTAATCATATTAAATATTCGTATGAAGATGACTTATCATTTATTTATGTCATGTATCATAACATATTGTTAAATACCAAGCTTTATGAATAGTGCATATTAATGAGAATGCATTCATGCTATGC
>CANYBF010233077.1:0-22427 GCA_948192965.1 Dalechampia spathulata | reverse complement strand
TAACTACCATAATCATATATTTAGTTTTGAATTTAGTACTCATTGGTATTTTAATCCATTTATTTTCCTAATTGTTGTTAAGCTAATTATTAAACTTCAAATAATAATAACAAATGTATATATTGATTAGTCCTTTGTATCTTCTTTTTCCTTTTTATCAATTCATTTTCTCAAGATGATTCATTTTTTTATAATAAATATTGTCAATTACTTGTTTGTTGAATTGTAACCTTTGATGTTCCTCTTATGTTTTATGTTTGATTCTAGCTTTATAACCCTTATATGATTTACATATTATTTTGTGCCCTTTAATATTCCATCCTTTTATTTTAACATAACTTTTCATTTTTAATAATAAATGTTCTTAATTACTTGCTTATTGAATTGTAACCTTTGTTATTCCTCTTATGTTTTGTTTCATTTCTCCTTTGTACCCATATATTATTTAGTATTTTTGTATTCCTTTAATATTTCATTATTTTTTTTAGATCTTTCAATTTCTATAACAAATATTGTCAATTACTTAAATATTAACTTGTAATAATTGATATTAAGTACATTAGTCCTCTATATCATCTTTTTGTTTTTTCATCCATTTATTTTTTATAATAAATATTCTCGATTAATTACTTATTAAATTGTAACCTTTATTATTCTCCTTTTTATTTATGTTTAATTCCTCCTTTGTACCATATATTATTTAGTTATTTTTTCCTTTAATACCTATTATTTCATTTTATCAAAACTTTTCAATTTCTATAACCAATGTTATCAATTACTTAGATATTAAATTGTAACCTTTTATATTCCTCATATGTTTATGTTTTTCATATATATATATATATATATATATATATATATATATATATATATATATGTATAATACAAATTTCATTCATAATATATTATATTTCAATCCAATGAACAGCTACTTAATATATGTAACATATTATTCACTATTAAATCTTAATACCAATAAAGAGAATTGAATTATTAAGGTGCGAATATTTCAGATGTGAAAAATAAATATAAAGAGAATTTGACTATTATATGTGTTATTTGCTTTGAAAAATGTGCTTAGGTTCTATTTGTCTTTGTATTTAATGTCTTCTATCACATCTACATATACTTACATGTAACCTCTTTTATTTCATAGTAATGAGCATTAAATCTAAAAATAAAGTTATGATTATGATAGTTATGACCAAATTTTAATGAGTGTTAGCATTAATTATGAATTTGAAATTAAATTAATTCCAAATGTAATGTTCAATGTATTTTTTACACATATTTATTAGGAAAATGAATGGATTAAAATATTAATGAGCATTACATCTAAAAATAAAGTTATTATTATGGTAAGGGTGCATGAGTCATATATATTCTAATGGTGTATTACAATTATATATAGTTACATATAACTTTTTATATTCTAAGGTGCAAATCTTTTTCTAAATTGACAAGTATAAAGTCAAGCATGTGTTTTAGAAGAATAGCTTCAAAAGCTACTAGAAAGGTTAGGAAAATTTATATGATTCATGCAAGGTATAAGCAAAATATTAAGATGATAAATAAAGCATTTGCACTTTTTTTTATTATCATTTCTTGAAGATACGCATGAAATCATTGAATTTATTTGTCTACTTATAATGGTATGTTTTCTAGAAATATTATTTTATATTAATTTTGAATTTTGTTATATGTTTATGTTAAACTAGTGAATGTACTATGCGATGCGTAAATATGAAAGAATTATTTTATTTATTGATAATATATATGCATTTTATTATTATTATAACTAAATGTATTTGATCATTTTTAGTTAAAATTAATATAACATATTATATAACAATTAGAATTTTATTAATACATTAATTAAATAATATTATTTTTTAATATTTTAATTATCTTACATGTTATTTATCTTTCCTTATATATTTTATTTATTTGTTTTAGAAGAATGTATCAATGATATTATTTATGCATACTTTTCATTTGTATTTATTCTTATTATTCTAGAGGTATTTTATTAAAAATTAAATAATATGTTTAAGAAATTTAGTAGTTTAATTATTTATTTATATTTTAATTATGATTATCAAAATCCTTCATTTCCTTCAAATTGCTTATAGTTAATATGACATATTTAAAAACATTTAAAGCAACTCTTCATTTTATATATTCATATTCTTAATAAAAGTCTATTATTGATTAGAGTTTAATTATAATTATTTTATTTAAGTATATTTAATATGATATATTTAAAAACATTTCATGCAACTCTTCATCTTATATATTCATTAAAACATTGTACATATTTGAACTCTTCATTTAATATGATCTATTAAATAATAATTATACTTTATAAAATTATAGAATTTAATTAGTATGAAATTTTGAATGTTAATTATTTACTTATTTTATTCTACCTTTTATGAGATAGGACAAGATCAAAATATCTTTAAAATAATTTGGTTATATCTTTATTTTCAAGATTTACATATATCTTGCTAGCACTGCTTATGGAAAATGTCACATCTCTTATAACATATTTAAATTAAATTAGATTAATAATTTATGTACTTATATATATATATGACAAACATAAACATAAGAGGAACATGAAAGGTCATAATTTAATATTCAAGCATTTAAAGATATTAATTATAAAAGGTTAAAGGTCTTTACTAAATGAAAAAAGGGAATATAAAAGGGCATAAAATACAATTCTATCATATATAAGATAGGATATAAAGGGGGAATGAAACATAAATATTAGAGGAATATCAAAGGTTATATTGACGACATTATTAAATAACATAAAAAGGTTTATAGAAAATAAATAGATGAAAAAATCAAAAGAGAGATGTGGAGATTGATACAATAAAACCAAAAACTATAGAAATAGGCCAAGAGGAATATATAAATATTTAAAATTAAGATAATTTAAAATTAAACAATACACGTACTTGATAAAACTTGATTATTATTAATGTGAGCCTGTACTAAATCAGGGGTAATGAATTTTAATCTGTTTATTGCAATTTTCAATACTTCTTCAAGTTTTTGTAAAACAGTAGATGATAGGAGTATTATTTTTATTTCACTTGACAATGATTGATAGTACCTCAAATTTTGCATAACCTTGATATTTTTTATGGTAAATAAATAACCTTCAGTTAACATTAGCTTATACTTTGTCACATGAGTCTTGCAAATAGTACCATGCATCATATTTTCCTATATAACATCAATAAAATAATAATATTTTAAAAAAATCATGGAATGGAAATAGTTATATAAAAACTTCTTTACACATTACCTTCTCATCAATAAGGATCAACTATAAACTAATCAATTCACCATTATTTTTGTATTAAGAACTTCCTATATTCTACATACTTGCACCCTAATACTCCAATTATCTTTATTGATATTAAGATATGAAAGTAAAGAATATGCCGTAAGTATTGAGTAAAATCTTCAATGGAGTAAAATTTAATGAAAAAGGAATAGATAATTTCCATTATGCTATTATATATATGAAAAACATAAACATAAGAGGAACATGAAAGGTCATTATTTAATATTTAAGTATTTAAAAATATTAATTATAGAAGATGAAAGGTCATCATTAAATAGAAAAAAGGAATATAAAAGGGTATAAAATACAATTTTAGCATATATATAATAAAATATAGAAGATGAATGAAATACAAACATTAGAGGAATATCAAATGTTATAATTTAATAAGAAATTAATTAACAACATTTATTAAAGAACATGAAAGTTTTATAGAAAATAAATTAATAATAAATCAAAATAGGGATGTAAAGAAACATTAGAAGAATATCAAAGGTCATAATTTAATAAGAAATTAATTAACAATATCTATTAAAGAACATGAAAGGTTTATAGAAAATAAATTAATGAAAAATCAAAATAAGGATATACAGAACTAACCAAAATTAAAAATCAAAATCATGCTTTTTCTATAATATGCCACATAAGCAAGAAAATGTTTATAGAAAATAAATGAATGAAAAAAATCAAAAGAGAGATGTGGAGGATTAATACACTAAAACCAAAAACTATAGAAGTAGATCAAGAGGAATATATAAATATTTAAAATTGAGATAATTTTAAATTAAAATATATATATACATGATAAAACTCGATTATCATTGATTTAAGCCTGTACCAAATCAATGATAATAAATTCAAATCCGTTTCTTGCAATTTTCAATACTTCTTCTTCAAGTTTTCATAAAACAATAGAGGACAGAAATGTTATTTAAGTCACTTGATAATGGTTGATAGTATGCCAAACTTTGCACAACCTTGACATTTTGTACGGTAAACAAATAACCTTTAGTCAACATTGGCTTATACTTTTTGTCATATGAGTCTTATGAATAGTAATATGCATCAGATTTTCCTATACAATATCAATAAAATACCATTGATTTTAAAATAATCATGGAATGAAAATAGTTATATCAAAAATTCTTTATACATTACTTTTTCATTGATGAGGATCAATTCTAAACTAATTAGTTTACAATTAATTTTTGTATTAAGAGCTTCTCACATTCTACATACTCCCACCTTAATACTTCAATCATTTTGATCGATATTAAGATTTGAAAGTAAAGAGTATATCATATGTATTGACTAAATCTTTAATGGATTAAAATATAATGAAAAAAGAATAAACAATTTCCATCATGTACTTATATATATATATATATATATTATAAACATAAAAATAAGAGGAACATGAAAGGTCATAATTTAGTATTCAAGTATTTAAAGATATTAACTATGAAAGATTAAAGGTTTTCATTAAATGGAAAAAAGGAATAAAATACAATTCTATCATATATATGATAGGATATAGAGGGTGAATGAAATATAAACATTAGAGAAACATCGAAAGTGATAATTTAATTAGTAATTAATTAACAATATTCATTAAATAACATGAAAAGGTTTACAGAAAATAAATGGATGAAAAAATTAAAAGAGAGATATGGAGGATTAATACACTAAAACCAAAAACTATACAAGTAGACCAAGAGGAATATATAAATATTTAAAATTGATATAATTTTAAATTAAACAATACATGTACTTGATAAAACATGATTATTATTAATGTGAGCCTGTACCAAATCAGGGGTAATGGTTTCAAATATGTTTCTTGCAATTTTCAATACCTCTTCTTCAAGTTTTCATAAAACAATAGATGATAGGAATATTATTTTTATTTAACTTGATAATGATTGATAGTACCTCAAACTTTGCATAATTTTGGCATTTTTATGGCAAACAAACAACCTTCATTTAACATTAGCTTGTACTTTATCACATGAGTCTTGCAAATAGTATCATGCATCAGATTCTCCTATATAACATCAATAAAATACTATTATTTTTTAAAAATCATGAAATGAAAATAGTTATATAAATTTTTTTTTACACATTATCTTCTTATCAATAAAAATCAACTCCAAACTAATCAGTTCACCATTGTTTTTTGTATTAAGAACTTCCTATATTCTACATACTCACACCCTAATACTCCAATCATCTTTATTGATATTAAGATCTGAAAGTAAAAAATATATCATATGTATTGAGTAAATCTTTAATGGATTGAAATATAATGAAAAAGGAATAAACAATTTCTATTGTGTACTTATATATATATATATGATAAACATAAACATAAGAGGAACATTCAATGTCATAATTTAATATCCAAGTATTTACACATATTAACTATAAAGATTAAAGGTTTTCACTAAATAGAAAAAGGGAATGTAAAAGGGCATAAAATACAATTGTATCATATATAGGATAATATATAGAGGGAGAATGAAACATAAACATTAGAGGAATATCAAAAATTATAATTTAATTAGCAATTAATTTATAACATTTATTAAATAACATGACAAGGTTTATAGAAAATAAATGGATGAAAAAGTCAAAAGAGAGTTATGGAGGATTAATACACTAAAACCAAAAACTATAAAAGTAGACTAAGAGGAATATATAAATATTTAAAATTAAGATAATTTTAAATTAAAAAATACATGTATAAATTTAACAATACATGTACCTAATAAAACTTGATTATCAGTAATATGAGCCTGTACCAAATTAGGGTTAATGAATTCAAATCCGTTTCTTGTAATTTTCAATACTTCTTCAAGTTTTTGTAAAATAATAGAGGATAGAAATATGATTTTTATTTCACTTACCAATGATTGATAATACCCCAAACTTTGCACAACCTTGACATTTTTTATGGCAAACAAACAACCTTTAGTTAACATTGGCTTGTTTTTTGTCATATGAGTCTTGCAAATAGTAGCATGCATCAAATTTTCCTACATAACATTAATAAAATGTCACACCCGGCCCATACCCAGGAAGACATGCTCCCACGACACAAGCAGCGACCTCCAAAAGGAGACCAGTACCTGTGACGTCAGGGATACATCGTATAGACGTCATATGGGGACACGCTCTAGCCTAATGGTGGTTGTGCGGCGGAAAGAACGTGATGTTCATGCAATACCCGGGATCCATTATACATTCACGCATACATAAGTCATTAAACATTACGGCAAACCATACTTCATTAATACAAAAGCTATACAAATGTACATAACTGTACACTACAATACAACTACTACTGCCACACCCTTGCTACACAAACTGAACAAAACTGGAGTATGCCTCAGGAGTCCTCGTACCAAGTTGAGATCGACCTGTCTCAGCTAACGACCTCTATTCCTTCTCTGATCGCTCCTCTGTGGGCTCTGAACCTACGTTTATCAAATGATAAACGCTGAGAATAATCTCAGTGGTGCTATAAACACAAATAAACAGTAATACACATGTAACCACTTGTCATATACACAACATATCAAAGCATTCTGTCTGCACATCAGATGCAATGCAAATGCCAATGCTCTAGACATTCACTCTCAATCTCTTTCACTCATTCACTCTTATTTTCCTGTAATGTGCACATTCCTGTCGCACACACTGGATCCCGATAGGTACCGGTACTCATCGCCCTTAGGCGGCTATTAAACTGTAGAGTGCTCTGCACTCAAACCTACTATAGGTCTCGAGACTCATCTCCCATCTCAGGAGGTCATTTATCTAACAATTCCAGTAGGAATCCATTTACTCTGTGATCCAGTGTGCCCAGAGCTGAGCTCTGCCCTCATTTCTCATTTCTTTTCCCTCTTTTCCTTTCATTCTACCTTTCTATGCATGTTTACATTGTCACATCATTCATAATCATTCATTTCATGCATGAAAGCTTTAACGCTTGAACCATTTCACATAGAATCACGCATTTAGAACATTAATTCAAGCATCACAATCAATATCCATCACATATCCTAGCCAGAAGCTAGCATTTCTATCTCAATCATAAGCCTAGATGTCATTTACGTCGTATGGCAATCAGAAACAAACCCAAAAGAGGCTTAACACATCAAACCATCACATACACAAAGCATTCAGCACAAACCTCAAACGCAAGTAACTTCCATCAATAGCCAATGATCCTGTCTCTACCCGAAGTTAATGTCTATCTCACGTTCTCATATGCTAGCAGGGTTTAGAATCGATAAGAAGGTGATTTGGTAGGGTTTAGGACAGAAAAACTGAAGGGAAAAAGGATTGGAACTAAGAGAAAACCATCTGAAAACTGCCTTAAAAGTCAAATCTAGAGTCGCGTACGGCCGTTCGGACCATTGTACGCCCGTACCGACTCTAAAAGCCTGACAAACCAAAAACCTACGAGGAACGGTACGGCCGTACCATCTGTTGGTACGCCCGTATGGGTACTGTTCATCTGATAAAATTACTATTCACCTGCGAGCAAACCTGATTCCTGCGAGCTGCAGTACGGCCATACGCCCATGTGGTACGCCCATACGCACTCGAGGCCCTCAGATCCCTGTTTCCTCTCTGTCTCGTACGACCGTACGCCCTATATGTATGCCCGTACTGCTTCCTAAACTCACATAACTTGCCTATTTGGCAAGCCTAACTCATCCCTAAACAACCCAAACCTTCTTGCCAACCCTGCAACACTTCAATACACAATCCTAAGCACAAATACAAGCCGTCCCTCATCCGACCGAGAAGACATGCTTCCCAACGAGGCAACGTCACACAATCAAACATATAAACACATACACGTTTTATACATTCATAAGCATACTCAAAGCAACAAGGCATACACATTCATTGCCGCATGAATACACATATACTCATTCACATACAGCCTTAGGTACATCTATACGTATAACTCCTAGGGTCTTTATCGTGGGTGTAACAGATCCACGGTTCGAGTCTTGGCAGCTGCAGTGTGGGAGTTACACTCTCTGGATGGGCTCCTTGTGGGCACCAAGACCCCGGATCTCCATCTAGGAGGCCGCTGGGTACCGTGATTTACTTCCTCCACCATCCCTGTCGGGTCGGGGTGTGGGGGCCCTTGGGGTGAGGGTATATCATCTTTTGGTACCAAAAAAAAAATATAAGGGTACAATTAATATTTTTTCATCTATCCCTAACTATTAATAGGCTCAAAAATATAAATAATATAATGTTTAAAATAAATTCTCAACATAGTGTGATTTTTAAACCATTTATATATGTAATGTGATTCTCTAATTATTTCCTAATGATTACCTACTAATAAGAATCAGGATACTTCATCTCCAACCACTCTCACCTTTTTCTTTCTTTATTTATTTGTAAAAACTACAAATTAGTCTCTTATAAATTATATCTTAATTTTTTATATATAATTTAGTTCTTCACTTTTAGTTTATCAAAAAATTCTATGAATTATCACAAATCCTAATTAGCCCAAACATTTTGATGCCACCAAAGAGAGTTTACTCTTGCAACAGTAAAACCCAAAAGTTATTCATGAATTGTTAAGATTTATAACTTGATTTTTAGAATATTTTGTTATATTATTAGATTCTTTCTATTTATTGTATTTGTTGAATAACAAAAACTAGCAATAACACCTAATGAGACTCCATTCTTGAGAAAATAATTTTCAAACTCATTTTATCTTAGAGTTAATTCTTTTAAATACTGTGAAAAATATTATATATTTTTATTTGGCAATTCTACATATGCACTCAATCAATAATACAATTGAATAATTCTATTATTAGATCTTTGTCTACTTCGTGATTTATATGAAAACAACTAGGATGAAGATAATTGTTAATCATCAAAACATGTTAAACACCAATCCTAGCTAGCATCACAAAAATGTCATTCAAGCTTGTAAGATTATCTCAATCTTTCAATGTTGCTTAAAACTTTTTAAGCCCATCTTCATTCATAAATTTAACATATTTATAGCTAATTCAATAAAATGCTATAGCTAAATGATTTAGCTATAGAAATTCATCTTGTAGCTTCTCATAGCAAAAAATGGCATAGCTATATTTTAGTTATGGAATTTAAAATTTCTAAAGCTAAGATTAGTAATTTATAGCTACATATTCAATTATATAATAGCTAAAAACTTAAAATATTTTGGCTATAGAAAGAAAATTTTGTAGTAAATTATTCATGTATTAGCTATATTAATATATTCTATAGATGAATTAATTACGGAAATAATACATGTGAAACTCAATTTATTTAATAATTAGCTATAATCTATGTTAGTAGCAAAAAAAAATAACTTTAAATATTAATTTTATATATTATAATAAATTTTGTTGCTACATAATTATGCATTTGTAGCAAATGTGACATTGTTATTTTAGCTATGGCTACTTATCATGATTGTAGAGAATTTAAGATATTTTTATGCATTTTTAATTGCATAGCAAATTTTAAATCATAGATAAATATTTATAGCTAAAAACAATTATCATTTCTCATTGAAATTTCATTAAAATTAAACTACATATTATAAGTTAAATATAAAAATATTCATATATTTTTAAAATAATAAATTTATGCATTAAAATTTAGAAAAATAAGAGATAACAGAAACTAAACTTTGAGAAAACAACTCGAAGATATTATAACCGAAACTATAATGTAAAGAACATGAACAAATTTAAACAATAAAACCTATAATTTAAAATCTGAATACAAATAATAAAATAAATCCTAGATGATTTGTCACACCCCGACCCAAGACACGAGGGATGACGACATGATCCCGTAGCATAACTATCGCTCACCCATCTCAGGAAAATAATAATTATACTACAAGGGATTTTAACCTTCTAATGCTCGTATAAGAAATCCAAACATACCGAAAGATAATTAAATAAATACAAAACCCTGGATATATATATACATGGATTCTTATACAATACATTTAGTATACTGCCAATTCTAGTACAAAAGGCCTATGCACAAATATACAAAACTGCAGGAGTCCGTCTCGAAGTCCAAGACACGAACCAGCTATTGTACCTCTAGTCCCGGTGCTCTCCCTCTGAACTCGGACCTACGTTTATCAAATGACAAATGCTGAGAATACATCTCAATGGTGCTAGGAACACATAACACATACCATACATCCATGCATCCCATACATACATCATGCAATCAAGCATACGGCACACAGCCAAACAATAGGCACACAGCCCCATACACACGACAATCTCTGCCCAACCAGACATCCATATTGCATCTCACAATAAAGAATGCCCGATCTATCATCCTATCATGCACTCGCCCTCGGTTTGGTGCATCTCGCACTCTTATCCTGTGCGGGGAGCATCTTACCCCCGTATTATCAATTAACACTGGCACCTCTCGCACCAGTAGGAGCATCTCACCCCCTAATTGATAGATACCGGTACCTCTCGTACCGTGACACATCGCGTATCATCATATCGCCACCCTTATATCATTCCCTCACCATGTTATGCTATGTCATCATTCAATATGCATAGACAAACCATATAACAATCCTACAAGTCAAACATCCATAAATCACAAGGCACGTTCCTTCCCGGAACTTATAGCCACAAATACGTTCCTTCTCAGAACCCACAAACCTCAATCATAAACATCAAATGCAAGAACAAGCATAATCACAGGGAATTCAATCCCTAAACATCAGTTCTAGGCTTACAGAGCCATAGAACCACTAGAATAGCACATAGGCAACCAAACCCAACACAAACACCTCATAAAACCATAGCACTAACCTGAAGAAAAGACTATCTCTATCCCGTAATCCCGTCGCTAACCAGCTCTAGCCTTAACTCCACGCTCTCGCCCTATCTCGGTGCTTAGGAACTCTCCTTCGATGGGTTTTTAGGGTTTAAGGACATTTTAAAGGAAATAACAGATGAAAACCCTTATTTTTTAGCTGTTAAAAAGCCCAACTTAAGTTGCGTACAACCGTACCACCTCTTGTACGCCCGTACCAACCTAAAAAGCCTAATAAACCCAACTCCTGCGAGCTACGGTACGACTGTACCACCCCTTTGGTACACCCGTACGACCACCACTCACCTGACAAACCTGAATTCCTGCGAGTTGACATACGGCCGTACAACCCTCTGGTACGCTCGTACGACCTCCAGGAGCCCTAGCCCCCTCATCTCCCCTGTTCGGTATGACCGTACGAAGCCCCTGTATGCCCGTACCACTCTCCAAACTCCTCTTCTCACACTCAAACGCACTCCCCAGCCACCTGAAATACCCCAAAACATACCACACATGCATGCCATCATGCACACACCTAGCATACATGTAAATATACATCAAAATATGTCATCACGACGCATACAAAAGCATACATACACGGCATATATGTCACACCCAGCCCATACCCAGGCAGACATGCTCCCACGCCATAAGCAGCGGCCCCCAAGAGAAGACCAGTGCCTGTACCGTCAGGGATACATCGTGAAGACGTCGTATGGGGACACACTCTAAGCCTAATGGTGGTTGTACTGCGGAAACAACGTGATAAGCATGCATTAACCCGGGATCCATTCATACATACAACACTATACATTACAGGCAAAACCATATTTCATTAAAATAAAACCTGTTATACAATAAGTGCGTGCATACATCAAAACCACCAAAAGCTATACAACTGTACAATACAATATCCCTACTGCCATACTCTAGCTACACGACCAAAAATAAGCCGGAGTTTGCTGCAGAGAACCCGTACCAAGTTGAGATCGATCTGTCTCAGTTGACGACCTCTAGTCCTTTCCTGAATGCTCTCCCGTGGGCTCTGAACCTACGTTCATCAAATGACAAACGCTGAGATAAACTCAGTGGTGCTAGTAACATATATATATACAGTAATACAACGTGTCACATTTCAACATCAACATCATATATCCATATATATAGCAACACACTCATGATCATATTAGGGCATTTCAATAGTAGCATTTCAATCAGTATGCAGCAATGCAATGCAAATGCTCCTGACATTCTCCCTCAATCCTCTTTCACTCATTCACTCTTGTTTTCCTGTAATGTGCACATTCCTGTCGAACACACTGGATCCCGATAGGTACCGGTACTCATCGCCCTTAGGCGGCCATTAAACTGTAGAGTGCTCTGCACTCAAACCTACTATAGGTCTCGAGACTCATCTCCCATCTCGGGAGGTCATTTATCTAACAATTCCCGTTGGAATCCATTTACTCTGTGATCCAGTGTGCCCAGAGCTGAGCTCTGCCCTCATTTCTCATTTCTTTCTTTCTCTTTTTCCTCGATTTCTCATTTCTCACCATGCATATCAGCATGTCATTACAATCAAATAATCTTATGCATAAAAACTTGGACAATGCATCATTTCATCAAACAAAGAAACATCAATCCAAGCATTTCCATAGCAATCATCAACGTATCACATTAAAACGATACCTACCAATCCAATAGACCTGCCTAAACACCGTAGGCAATAACAATAAGCCTAAAAGTGGCACAAAACATAAGCCTAGACTCATTTCAAGTCCAAAGGCAATAAGAAATAGCCAAAAGTGGCTAAAGACATAAAGCTAGCACATACCTTGTAATCCAAGTAACTTCTAGCTATAGCCAATGATCCTGTCTCTATTCGTAATCAACTTTTATAACACGTTCTTGGACGCTAGCGACGTATAGAATCACCAAGGGGGTGATTTGGTAGGGTTTAGGGCGTTTTGAGCTTAAGAAAAAGGGATGGGAACTAAGGAAAACCGTCAGTTTTCCTGCCTTAAAAGTCAAATTAAGTGTCGCGTACGGCCGTACGGATATTGGTACGCCCGTACCGAAGCCAAAACCCTGACAAACCCAAAAACCTGCGAGTAGTCGTACGGCCGTACCACGTATTGGTACGCCCGTACGGGTACTGTTCATCTGACAAACTAAAATTTTCCTGCTAGCAATTTTGATTCCTGTGAGTTGCGGTACGGCTGTACGCCCATGTTGTACGCCCGTACGCACTTGAGGCCCTCAATTCCCTGTTTCTGCTTGCCTCGTACGACCGTACGGCCAAACCGTACGCCCGTACCACTTCCTCAAAATGTACTACATGCCTATTGGCATGCCTAACTCATCCGTAATGCTCCCCAAACCTCCTAGCTAACCTGATAACACTTCTAACACAGCCTAGATCACATACACAAGCCGTCCCTCATCCAACCGAGAAGACACGCTTCCCAATAAGGCGACGACACACAGTCAATCATATAGCATCATATAAGCATAGAACCATCAATGCATACATTCATTCAAATACATAGCATACCTCCTTTCAGTATATCAATCATCTACAAGCACGTACACATTCACATATATCCCTAGACACGACGTATACACGTATAACTCCTAGGGTCTCTAATGTGGGTGTAACAATATACGCAAGCAATCGTATCAAAACATGTATACATATATGTATACATCCAATCAAGCATACTCAAAATCCTACAAACTCATAGGGGGTCAAACGTGGATGTAACATGATTTGCAACTAAAAACTAAATAACAATGAATCAAATAGACAAGTCTTCCATTCACCATAATTTTTGATCCACTGGTACCTATAATAAGAAATAAAAAATAAAAGAAAACTCATAAAAAATTTATAAGTCAATTACAATAATTAAGTAATAGATAAATATTTCTTTTGAAATGTTAACTTACTATGATAGTTGGTCATGATTCACCATAATCATTGGAAACTTTTCCTCCCATTCCATATTTAGTTTTGATATCTTATCATCCATTTGCCTCTCCATTTCATTCTTCATGTCTTGAACTCTATCATTGGCTTCTTTTCTAGCATATTCCACTTTATTATTTGCTTCAATTCTTGTCACTTCTAATTGCTTCATGAGTTCACTCTTTGATAGTCTACCTCCAAATATCCATTTTTTTCTTGTCTAAGGACCTTCTCAAATATTTCATCATCATTCAATATCACTTGTCCATCCTCTTGCTACTACTTTAATTGACCAAATTGTGACTACAATTCATAAACATGATTAGTGATAATTACTGCTTATAATATTTGAATAAAAATTAATTGAAAGGAAAAGTAATTACAAGGATATCTTCTGTTGCAAGATCAATTGTTTTCCTTTCTTCCTTTTCCGAGACTCAATAAAAAGTTCAACGTGAGAAGGTTCCTTTCCACTTTCCTTTCTCTGTAAATAAGATAAATATATAATCATATTTATAAACCATATTAAATATAGAATATTAACCTTAGAAAATTGAAAATTTCTGCTTAATACCATTTAATATCTTAGTCTTGCAAAACTTTTTGTTCTTGTATAAGGAGGCATAAAGCGTTTTGATCTATTTTGCTTATTTTTGTTACTTTTCTCCTGCACAAAAAAGTGATATAATAAGTAAAATTAAAATGTGAGCTAAAAAACTAAATGTGATTTTGGATACTAACATATTTATTCAATTAAAATTACATTTTCTCAGAAATGTAAGGTTAGATTTACCTGCATCAAGCTCTTGCTTTCCTTTTTCACTTTTACTGCTAAAATTAATCACCATGATAGATCAATAAAGACAATGATAGATCCAAATTGTTGCAGTCTTCTTCTTCTCTGGTGTTCTTATTCCCTTCTTCATCTATCTTGTGCTCTTATTCTTTCACATTTTCTTGTTCTTTCTTCTTTTTTCTTTTTCCTTTGTCCTTTCTTTTTTTTTTCTTTTGTCTTCTTTTTCTTCTTCTGCAACTTATTATTATTATTATTATTATTATTATTATTATTATTATTATTATTATTATTACCATTATCCACTTATTTTCTTCTTGCTTTACATTAAATGTTAAATCTTATTATTTATATATTAAATAATAATAGTCATATCATTACTTGTATATTCTTCCAAAATAAGTACTTAGAATTTAGCTAAATAATCATTTTATATAGTATTACAAAAATTTATATAATTATTTCATTAAAAATAGAATGAAAGGTAGAAAATTAACTAAACTTAAAATGATTTTAATATATATATTATATTATAATTTAAGACCTAATTTTTATGAGAAAATTAAAATATGTTTATTAATTTATTTAGTAAGAAAAATTTCCACATAAAATTTATAAAATAATGTAACTAATATTTTAAATGTAATGATAAAATTTATGTACCATCATTGAGATTAAAAGAATTTTTGTTAAAATGCTAAAATTAATGGTAAATTTTACAACCTTTAATGATGGTTTTAGCGTAAATGCTAAAACCATCATTAAAATTTTACAATTTTTGACAAAAATATGTACAATATTTATTTTTTATGAAATAAATTTAATATTGTATCATCTATTTAGTGACAAATAATATGCTTCATAGCAACTTTAACATTTTTTTTAATATTATTATTTGCTACATAATTTCTTTAGTAGTAGTTATTTCTAATTTTCAGTTATAAATGAATCAAAGAAGCTAATAATGCAATTAAAAAATTATTTTTGCTATAAAATTTAATTTTTATAACTGAATGAATTAATTAGCTACCATATTACCCATAGCTAAAATTTTTATAGCTAGAACATTATTATTGCTATGAAATTTGACTATTAAAACAAAAAAAATGCATTTGCTACATCAATAAAATAGTTGAAACTAAATCTTTTAATAAAAAAAATTAGCTACCATTTGTTATTTTATATAGCTATTTATATTTAATTGCTATAATATTTTTATATGTAGCTATGCTTTCATAGCTGAATATGTATAATGTTGTAGTGTGGATGAAGGTTTGGGTGAAGGTTCTTTCATGCTATGGTTGACCTTTCTTCTTTTCTTCAATAAGACTTATAACATATGCTCCTTTAAATTTTAGACCATTATAGAAGAAGACTAAGGTATATATAAGTAAAAACTTGCATAGAATAAAGATTGATAGAAAGCTTTGATCTTATTTTTGCTCTCTTTGCTCAATAAAATGAAAGGTATTTATAATACAAAGTTGGTGCCTTTAGTATTATTTTCCAGCTTATAAGATTTGAAATTAAAGCTATAGCCAACTAATAATTATGGTCTAACTTATCATTTTAGAATCTAAAAAAATAAAAAATAAATATTATTCAACAACCTTATCATCTTACAAAAAGATAAAATAATACAATAAATAAAATAAAAGGAACCTTTTAGCCTTATAAGAGTAAGGTACATGTACATCTTTTATTTTATCATGATGTTAAAAGATAGATGCTTCAATTATGCATGCAAAGAATGACATTATGGGGACTTATTTATAATCATATTTATCATATTCTTGATTTACTAAATTCTTTAAAGGCATGGTATGTTGTTCTTTACAATCGACATCTTCTTGTAAATCTCAAAAGTCTTAAATTTGAAATTTAAACTAAGATCTTTATCAAGTAGCCTCAATAATAACTTCCTTGCTTCTTCATATCAAGAAATGAATTTATGATCTTTAGTGATCTTTAGATCCTTTAACCAGATGGTTACAAACATCCTCTCATCTCCAAGAAGGCAGTGATTTTGATCATAAGCCACCTTCTCTTAAATATCTTTGAATAACTCAATACAAAAAGCATTATTAATTAACTTGGTTTCTTCATACATTTTCCATTTTAATTTTAAGCTCTAATTATTAACTTTTTATGGTTCTACAAGTTATATATTATTAACATGATGAAGATAATTTTGAAATATAATAAACTTTGAAGATTTGAAATGTAACAAACCTTAACTTGGTTTCTTCATATCAATCTTTCTTATCCTTTCATATTCCATAACCATGTTGATAATTAATAAACCTTGAAGATTTGTTAACATATTTTAATGTTATTTGCACAATTCAAGGGAATGAAGAACATTTAAAATCTAAATACACTTCAAAGATTATAATTAGTCTTACTTTTAGAAACTTTAGTCTTTCTATTGCTCTATCTACTTTTAATTATAGACTCAATCATCTATAGGGCTAATTGTGGATATAAGGATACACTATAGAATATTTTTGTAAAAAGCAATCTATCAAATCAAATATCTTCCTTTTATTATGTATTTAACATCTAGATGTAAGTATTGATTCATTTGTTCAAGAAGTTTCTTCCTCTCAAAAGCTTCATTGAGGAATTCTTTTTCATTCACTGAGTAGATACCAAGATGCTTTTCTAGTTTTTGAATATAGATGATAAATTCATCTATCATGTGTTTGAGTTATAAAAAGTTTATTGTTTGAAGTTATCCTCTTAATCTTGCACACAAAATAGATCTATCTTTTGAAAGACCAAGACTATTGTCTTCATATCAGGTTTCTTCAACCTCAAGATTCTTTATTATTTTAAAGAATCCTTTAAGATTAACATCTTTAGATTCTTTATCAAAATATATTGGTTTAGTGGTTTCTCATCAAGGTCTTTTTCAAACTCATTTTTCCAATCTAAAAGGATTAGTTCTTTTATTAGTTTAACTACGTATGGTGGTTCAGTGTATCTTACCTAATAATTAAATTTACTTAAAGGTTGCCTAAGTAACCCTACTTCACATTCTTCTTTAAGAAGATTATCATTGGAGAAATTTTCTCTTGATTCTGAAAAACCTTTTTCACAGTGAGTTTGGTTTAGATCCTTATTAGAAATCTCTACTTCTTTATGACTTGTTAAGTCACTAAAGCTTAGCTTTCCTTCTTTATGCACTAATTTGCTCTATTAAACCAAGTATTTTCCTTTCATTCTTTTATAAAAACCTATGTTATCCCATTTTAAGCAAAATAGAAAATGTATATTTTAAACAAAATCATAAATGATATCACAAAAAGAGAGAAATATAGGACTACCATAAATCATTTAGAGTTATAAGATAATTTAAATGTTATTGTTGCATTACAAAACAAGGCCTAAATCACAAAAACCATAAACCCATTCATAGAATCAAAGAAATCATAATAGAAGAGGAATAAAAGAGCTTTTCCATAACTCATCAATGTTAATGGGGCTTCAAACTTCTTAATTTTAGAATAAGCAAAGGGTTTAATAAATCAAATTAGTCTCTAATCACTTAATTAGGTCTTAATTATATGATTAATTAATTGAATGATTAATTTGGTAAAGTTTAGCCTAATTTTCTAATTTTTAGATCCCTTTTCCATAAATGCATGAGTTATATTTATAAAGAAAGGAAGTAAGTTGCCAAATATGGCTAAACAATATGAGATTTCTAAAATTCAATAATGATATGAGCAATATATACATGTATATATGTAATATATAGCCTAAACTTACTAAACATACATAACATGTAGTAGTATATACATAACATATTAGGAAAAAGCCTCTAATGTATGCCCCATACTATAGACACATTAAGATGTGCATCATAAGCTAGATAAACTCTAAATATGCCAAAATGGCAAGGAGACATATGGCTCAGGTTACTTAAGCATGAGACATAAGCCACTATTATCATGCATTTCAACTAAACATGCATAGCATATAGTAGTATGGGCTATGCACATCATGAAAAATCACATAACATGCTTTGCCTTCCATAAGCCAAAAGTAACATGCTCCATATGCTAGTTATGGGATGCTAAAACCCTTGTGTGCAACTCAAATTCAAAAATGGTGATCAGTATCAAGCCATATAAAAGAAAAACCAAATATACAGTGTACGGGTGAAAATTCAAGGTCTATAAATATATATATACACACACATTCTTGAATCCATGAATTTCAAACAACATTAAGCATATTACTATGTACAAATTCACATAGGCAATGTATTAATATCACCTTATACCTTTGACATGCCTTTGGTAAGCTAAACTACTTCTTAAGGTCTTTATTTTTACAAGCTCCTTATTCCTCTTCTATGAGACTATAACACCATTTGTATCTTATTTTCTTATCATTGGTATTTAATTATTTGTTCAATCTCTCCTACAAACTTCAAGAATTTCATCACTGTTCATCCCTAAACTCATTTTCTTAACGTTATCTCTTCCTTGTCCCATGTTCTTTCATTTATAGCTTATACATAAATTATATTTTTTTAAAAATTTCCATGACTAGGCTAATGTATATGTCAAACATCCTTTATAATTTATTTCCTTTAATTAATTGATCTCTAAATCCATAGTTTTATTTTTCATCACTTAAATTATTCAATTAATATATAAATTTCCAATATTTTAATTTATCCTATTTAGTTTAACACATTTATTTATCATAGAATCCATAACTTTTAAATCCTCACATTAATCATGCAAATTTATTATCTAAATCATATAATCAACACTTACATAAATATGTACTAATCATGAAAAATTAGTGAATGTAATAAGATAATCAAGGAAGTTATCTACATGAACTCTAAAAGCATGCTTAAGAGGATTAAGCTTCAAACTATATACCTTCATCCTTTAAAAGTTTCTTCTTAAATGTTCCCATGCTTGCATGCCTTTTTTAACTCAATTACAAAATCATGAATATATACCTTTAATGTTTTATTGATCATGTTAGGAAAAATTACACTTATAGCTCTATTGATAAGTTGCTTTAGCATTCTTCAAGCCAAATGATATTACCATTCATTTAAAAGTCTTACTCGAATCTAGGCATCTAAATACAATCTTGTAAGTATCTTCATATATAATCAAAATTTTCTAATACCTAAAAAATCCATCTAAAAGTAATAACGACTTATTCCTAGAGGCTACATCTACCAACATATCAATGATAGGCATAATATAAAATATTAACATTTAAATCTTGAAAATCAATACAAATATGCAATTTTCCATTCTTTTTAACTTTAGGAACAATATACAAATGCCACCTTGCATACCTGGTAAGTTGTATAAACTTTGCTTTTAATAGCTTTTTAATTTCTTCTTTACCTTTAGCTGAGCTTCCTTTTGACATTCTATTACAAGATTATTGATACAGTCAAAAATCAGCTTCAATTGCAATCTATGTTCCATCAACTCCTTGCTCAAACCTAACATTTTGTCATAGTTCCAAACAAAACAATCCTTATACTCTTTCAATAAAAAAATAATCTCAACCTTTAAACTCTCTTGTAAATATGAACTAATGTATGTAATCATCAAATCATTATAAGAACCCAAGTTCAATTATTCTAAAGGATTAAACATGATTAATTTTACATCTTCAAAATTATATGGAGCTTCTTTTGAATCTTTAAGATGAATCTCCTATGCTTCTTCATCAAAATCTTCCTCAAAAATCATATTAGCTCCATTCACCCCTTCATAATTTTCTTCCTTTAATTTATCTAATATTTGTTACACTTATAATTTTCATAAAGTTATTATAGATGCCACTAACTCCCCTAAAGTATATCTAGCTATTGATCTCTTAAACAATTATGTTTTGGCTCATCAACCTGTAAGTCATGATGTTTATTAATTTTAACAACCTATTAGACTTCCTTTAAAGCTCCTTTATATCATTCTCAAACATGCAAGCATATTTTGAAACTCCATTCTTCTTCTTCCTATAAAACTTGATGGATCCAAACTTTACTTCATAAAACCTAACATCAATTACATCTGAATCTATTTTGAAAGATTGATTGTTTGTGTGTGCCACTTCTACATTATTTCCCTTCTAAAATAACAAAAACTAGAGAAGGGATAAGGGTACACACTAATTAGCTTGTATTTAATCTCTTTTTGATAAAGCATAATAATTAGTAGTAGAATAATAACAAAGAAAGCATATAATGAGGTTTTAATCCCTATCAATTTCATAGGTAAAATCCTTAAATTTTTCAAAACTTCTTTATTAGATGATGATACCATTACATCTATAATAATTACATCATCCTCTATTTTCCCTAAAGATTAAAGTATTTTTGATGACATGATGTTGATTGCTGACCCATTATCTATAAGTATGGTTTGCATGGCTAGGAAACTTGAATCAACATAATAATATAGCATGCATCCATGTTTTCATTAGGAGAAGATCCCTTAAAAGTCACTTTTTCCTTTTTCTGTATAGACTTATAGTATAAGGTGCCAAATTAGTAGTAAAACCAAAAGGAAAAGGGATACCTTTGATTAGAAAAGATTCATTAACCTTTTCTTCATTTTACTAACCAAATAACTCAAAACTCTTAACATCTTTTGTTGCTTTCTTGCTGAATTTTAACTTTCATTTTCACTCTCTTCTTTAGCTTATATAGTTATGGTTCCTCTTCCATCTTTCCTCCTTGTCTGACCTTTAATAAAGATCTCAAATCAAAACTACCAACATCTATAAGTAGTGGAGGAAAAGGATCTTCATCAATCATTATCATTTCTTTCTTCTCATGGAACTTAAGTATCCTTTTATTAATAGGATCCTAAATCAAGTTCTTAAACATCCAACCTGAATTAGCTGTGTAATTCCATGAATTATCAAATTTCTAACAATCTTTCCTTTTAAGCTCATTATTGGTATTTAAATTATGATCTACAATGAACTTAATAACATTCTCATTTTAAGAAATTAAAAGTTTCTTATCACTACAAAAAAGATGTTAAATGGCTACAGAATTTAGCTATGGAATTAATTCCGTAGCTAAATAGTGACGGACTTAGCTACGGAATTAATTCCGTAGCTAAAATCCGTCACTCTTTTATAATTGTATATATATTATATATATATATATATATATATAATTGTATGTATATATAATTCAATGTATGTATATATAATAGATATATATATAATTGTATATATATTTTATAATGCATATAAATATAATTAGTATTAAAAATTATAAATAATATATAATTTATTAAAGAACTTATAATTAGTACTATTTATATGTTGTTTATAATTACTAGTAATATTTATGTAATAT
The DNA here is from genome assembly GCA_948192965.1 of Dalechampia spathulata. Lineage (NCBI taxonomy): Eukaryota > Viridiplantae > Streptophyta > Magnoliopsida > Malpighiales > Euphorbiaceae > Dalechampia > Dalechampia spathulata. The sequence continues at coordinate 55 of CANYBF010233077.1, read as the reverse complement.
TTCTAAAAATATTTTGTTTGTTTTGTATAATTATAAAATATAAATAAATTATTTT
>CANYBF010233002.1:0-11335 GCA_948192965.1 Dalechampia spathulata | reverse complement strand
GATTAAAGATGAATTAAATTATTAATAAAAGGTTAATATTGATTTGAATTAGGTAAATCAGTGGATAATCTTCATGAATCACCCAAGGATATTAATAAAGGAAAGGACATACCAGGTTTGTGCTAGTATGTTTGAAGTCCTCGATCATTTATTGATCAAATAGGCATTAGTTGGTAATGCAATCGTATTACATAATTAAGATATAATATGATTTTATAATTGCTAAACATGGCATATACATAATGCATTAATCATTAAACATGACATAGCATATCATGATGACATAAGGAAGAAAGAAAGATATATTGGTATGAGAATATGTTTAATGATTATTACTAGGTTAAATTAATAAATTCCTATAGGAATATATATATAAAGGAAATTTTTGATAAAGAACAAATTAAAAATGGTTATGTATTATATGAGATACGATTGTGGTATCACTAAAAAGACATAAATGGAAGATCCAGTAAATACACATACTAATGATGTGATTAGAAATGAGGGAGATTACATAACATACGCACATTCATAAATATGCATGACATATGATCATGATAATGGTATCTGAAATGATAAATGCTATGGTAATTGTGCATAACCATATTTATGGCTGAATTATAATTATGAATAGTAAATAGAGCAATGTTTAATTAATGACCTGTCATTAAGAGTAAAATGTTAATATGTTGACATGTTAAATAATCTTTTTGCATATGTGTGATATTGTTACACTAGCACCACTAAGTTTTATACTCAGCGTTTATCAATTGATAAATGCAGGACCAAGTAAAGTCATAGAACCATATCATCAGTGAAGTAGCTGGACTTACCAATAGATTATTGGTAATAAGTTTAACTATCTTACAGACTTTTGAATTATAAAATGATCGTGCAACTAAATAAATAAAATGCTTTGGCAGAAAATAAATTAAGAGTGATAAACTTATAAATTCGTAAAATAATAATGAGATTATGCCTAATGTCTATATGTGAAAAGTACTATATAAAAATGTAATATTGATAATGGGTTTGTATATAAGTAATATGGATGTTTTAAAAAAAAATTTCTACGGAATGTATGAAATCCTTTGTAGATTAATTATTAACTTTCTCGATTGGAAAGTTAATAATTATTCTGTGGGAGCATGTTATGCAGCCGAAGGACATGATATAAGGATTGGTTGATACATAAAAGATTAAATAATTAATTGGATTGCTTAACTTAGCCTCAATGTCATATCCTTATTTTTAGCATACACTGTATTGATGATATGATTGATGTGCTTTGTTTTCTATATGATTATAATTGGGATGATGACATGAAATTATGCGATATGTGAATGTTATAAAAAATAAATGAAGTGATAATTGATAGATTCTATGATGTTGATATGAGAATAATGAATGAAATCATTGAATACGGATTCACCGAATGATGATATTTTAAAGGATTCAATATTGAGAACACTTAATATATTTAAGTGTGTTTGATTAATACAATTGATTGAATGTACATATATTCATATATAAAAATGTATGTATGTATGTAAGCATAAGTATATGAGGTATTAAGATGATTTAAGGTGTATAAGAATAAGTATGTATGTAATTATGAAGGCATATACATAATTGAGTATACATATATGGTTTAGTGTATAATGGAATGTATAGATAAAGCATAAGTAATGTATAAGTGTATATAAGGTATTAATATAAGTATATTGTATTGGTATGTGAAGAAATGATGTAATATATATGTGATATAAATAGGAATATAGAAATAAGATAATGAATTAAAAAATGAGTATGTAAGTATGTAAATAAATAAATATATAGATATAAGAAGTTAGTGGAGGATATAAAATATTAGATATATGGGTAAATGTGATAGTGGGATAGGTAAATGTGATAGTGGAAGGAAAAAGAAAATATTATATTGATATTTGAGTTAGTGGAAAAAGATGGAGTGTATTATAATATGAATTAATAAGTTAGTGGAGGATATAAAATATTACATATATGAGTTAATGTGATAATGGGATAGGTAAATGTGATAGTGGAATGAGAATATGTGATAGTGGAAGGAAAGAGAAAATATTATATTGATATTTGAGTTAATGGAAAAAGATGGAGTGTATTATAATATGAATTAATAAGTTAGTGGAGTATAAATATAGTATTAAATACATATGGAGAGGGCTTGATTGGAGGAAAATTAGATTAAATACATATAATTATACGTATTAATATGACATGGGCTACGATTGGGTGTGGTAGGGTACATGGTAACTAAAATAGGACCGCCCTACACTCTCCACCACTTAATACTACAGATTAGGTTCATTATTCTATCATAATTCCACTCATTTTCTATCTTTTATGCATGTGACCATCCTTTCCACTCCTTCTTCTTTCTTCACTTTATTCATCTCTTTCTTACATTTTCTTCTTCTTTCACCTTAAGAAATTGAAACATACATCTTAATCTTATTCTTTTTACTTCAAACTTCAAGCTAAACCTTAGATCTAAATGATTTACTCAAGGTTTAGTTGAAGCATCTTCATTTTCACTTTGTTAAGTCAAGGCGGAAGCATTTCCTTCATAGAAACCAAAGATATACATCATTCCTACTTCTTTTCACTTTACTTTTCAAGTTCAAGCTAGATCTATGTGTATTCTTTAAGGTTTGGCCGAATATATTCTTGTTCTTCCTCTTTAAGGTGGTGACCAAAGCACTTCTCTTCCTCTTGTTCAAGTATAAGGCCAAAACCACTAGATCTATAAAATTTTCTATGGAAACTACAACTTAAATGATGTATAACTCTTATTTCTTTATCAGATCTAACTCTCTAAGTACATGCATGTGTGATATAGGTGGTAAGTTAAAGTAAAAAGCTCAAACAAGGTGATGGTGAGTAGATCTTGATAGATCGGGTGATAAATCAAGTGAAGATTCAAGTTTTAGTTTGGTTTTGTTATTTTTCTTAAAGGTCAGTATGAATTAGTATTAAATCTAATAGATCTATGTATTTTGAGTGTAGATCTTGAAGTGGACAAATGGTTTTCGATAGATCTAGTAGATTTGAGTCTTGATTGGAAGTTTTTGATGGTTAGTGATGTAAAAGTGATGAAATAAAGTGATTGTGTGTTGTGTAGGTGTGTGTGTTGTGATTTTTCATTCACGATGAAATCAAATTAAAAGAAAAAGTTAAAGGATGGTAAGATCTAAACATGTCTAAAGAAAATTTGTTAAAATCAGAAGGTAATCTCTTAAGAAAATCATATAACTTAAGTTATAAGATGATTAATTGATGATATATTGTTAAATCTTCATATTAAGTTCATATGATTAAACGTTATGAAAAAATGATTTCTATTTAAGTATGTTTTAATTCCGTAACTTAAAATTTAAGTAAAAATATAAGTCTCTTAATGTTATGAAGATAAGCATACGACATGATTAATGGAGTTGGACTTAAGATGCATTTTTCAAGTGTTAAGTGGACTATAATTGAAGCATATAGCCATGTTATTATTGAAACTTAAATAACCAATTGATTAAGTATGTTAAGTGTCTTTTTAAAACTTAATGAAGTAACTAATTAATGGTATGAAGTGGTTTTACTTAAGATTCAAATCTATTGACTAAAGTGAAAGGTAAAAGTGAAGTATTTTAAAAGATGACATACATTTTGTAAGTGTCTTAACTTATATAACTAAATTGGATATTTATGATTAAGTTAAAGATAAATGGCATGTTAACTGAAAGTGGTTAAGTGAAGTGCATAATGGGTAAGTGATGATATCTAATTGATTATTCAATGAGTAGTGAGCATTAATAGATGTGTAAGATGTTACTAGTTTATTTTAAACAACAGGAGTAGTATACGAATAAGATATATTAAGAAGTTAAATAAGTCTAATGTTATCAAATGTATTGATGTATTATGCTATGATATCAACTGTTTTTCAGTGGAATACAGGTTTGGTTATTAATAATGGAATAGATAAGAAAATAGTTTATATAAGATTATGATTTTAAATAAGTAATTTTTATATTAATGAAAGGAGTTCTATACTTATAGTATGATGATGGAAAGTTTAATAAGTATAGTTTTCAATAGTATGAAGATTATATTAAGTTGATATCATATACATGTTATAATTTGATTTGAATTATATGATATCTAATATAGCTAATATGAATAGTGATACAAATGTAAATGATAGTATGGTTTTCCTAATTAATGTTATGATTAGTAAGTGAATTAAACTGATAAGTGATTAATTGTTGTTATAGTGAGTTATGATTGCAAGTGTGAATTATAAATGATTAATAATGGAATTCAAATTATTGATTAAAGATGAATATTGATTTATGAATTATGTAGTTCAGAGGAAAATCATTGCATACCACGAGGGAATTTAAAAGGAAAGGAATTGCAGGTTTGTGCTAGTTTGTATGAATGTTCCTCGATCATTAAATAATTAAAAGGGACAATGGTATGGTATAATGCAATGACATTAAATAATTAATTATGACATGATGTTACATTCATTTATCATGTCATAAGCATCAATGCATTATCATATGAAACATGACATAACATGACATGGAGAAATAAGGAAGGAGGAAAATGAGTGAACGTGAGGAAATGTTAAATGAAAAGGTACTGTATGAAATGAATTCCTACTAGAAATGAATGGAAAAGAAAATAAAATAAAAAGAAAAGTAAGAAAAAGAAAAGAAATAAATGTGAAATGGGTTCTAGTTTGTTGAACCACAGATATGACATGAAATGAAAGACCCAGTACAATGCGTGCATATGAAATGAACTCCAGAATGTGAAAAGGCAAATGAAATGAAATGAAATGTTATAAGAAAACAAGAGGGAGAATGCATAACATGAATGCATTATCAAAGATAAACATTATCATTTATACATGATGGAAATACAGTGAATGGAATGATGAATGCACTACATGTGCATATATGATGATGATTATAGAATATACAGAGTATGAATACATAACATGACATTCATATTTATTAATGAAATATTATGATGAAATGGTGATGATACTGAGAATGATTCTATGATATGAATAAATGATGATACTGAAATGAAAATCACAGGTAAGAGTAAGGATGTTTAATAATGATAGTGGCATATAATTAATGACATATGTTATTCTGAATGGTATTTATGCTAATGCATATTGATAAAATTGGTTTATGATAACCTGTGATATCATGTTATTTATGTTATATATTATACTAGCACCACTGAGTTTTATACTTGGCATTTGTTAATTGATGAACGCAGGAACTAGTGAGACCAAGGAGCAAGGGAATTATTGGAGTCAGCAGCAAGTCAATCCGATAGTGAAATTGGTAGAGGACTTAGACTTCAACGCAGATCTCTTTTCCATAAAATTCATGCTACTTACATATTTGGTATTTTGACAGTAATATAATTTGGTAGTAATAAGAATAATGGTAGTAATAAAAGTAACAATAGTATATAAATAAACTGATGGGTATGTTTTATGAAATAAACATAACGATGCATAACTAAATGAAGTAATGTGTGAATGCAAATAATGTTTAAAAAGGTATGGATTGTTATGCACATTTTAAATTATATATAAAAAAATCAAACTGCATTTTAACAAGTTAAGAATTGTTATCCCTTGTAGGATGATTGTAGAGAGTTGGTAATTATGCTACAGGAGCATATTATGCAGTTGAAAGACATGACACTCAACCTTAATGTCAGTGAATGATATAAGTTGTTGGAAAAATTAAGCTTATAGGGACTTATATTAAATGATTAAATTATATAGGAATGTCAAATAAATCAAACCTTGAAACATAATTGCAAAATAATTTAGGAACATAGAAGCTTTTATTAGACCATAAACTAGGAACTACACATTAAGTTTAAAATATTAAAGGAAAACTTAGAATGGTGATCTAGTAACTACAAAGAAAATTTTATGCAAGATTAATGCTTTATTTGGAAAATTTAAGATGGGGGGAAGGAAAATAATTTTTATTTTACTCTCTTTATTTTACCTCCTCATGTTTGGTAGGGAGGAAAGAAAATAAGGGTGAAAAGTGAATAAGAAATTAAAATAAAATATAAAATAAAATATTTTATATGAAATGATAAATTTATCATTATAATTGATAAATAAAAAATAAAGTAAAAAGGTAAAGTAAGTATTTAAGTAAATTCCACCCATTTAATCATATCTTCCTCCTATTTGAGTAGGATTGTAAAGAGTGGAAAATAAGTTTATTTTTCTTCCTTTCCACCTTATTTTTCTTCCTCTCTATATTTTCTTTCCTCATTTCACCTCATTAAACATAGTGTAAGGCTACTACATACAATAGTTAAAAAGTTTTATGTGGCTAGAATTTTAATAATTCTTGGGTTTAAGAAAACTTACCAAATGAATAGTTAAAAGCCTTCTATGATGTAAAATTTTTCTGAAATTAGTATGTCTAAATAAGTTACTTATATTTCTTTTTGGTAAGTGACTTAAAAAATGCACGGACATTGAGTAATTATGTAAGTTTAACCATAAAATTAAGCTTATTTGGTTGTATGATAAATAAGTAAATTACAAGTTCAATTATGGAGGTAAGATTGTTAGAGTATGTGAGATTACAGACTATGAGTCTCAGAGAAGTTTTAAATGATTAGAAATATATAATTTTGACTAAGAGTAATGACTCCATTTATGGTTGAAGCATTTATTTTCATGCTTAATTAAAAATAATGAGGTCACATAAGAATGACATGCATATGATGCATGAAGTTCCTAGTAACCTCTTTTACATGAAATAAATACATTAAAAATATAAGAAATGTATATTTAGCGCTAATGGAATGAATATAGTGATTAAAAATTTATGATTATTATGAATAGAATAAAATATTCTTATGAGTGATTAACTAAAAGCTTATAAAATTAAAATGCAATTGGTACAAATGATAGATGGATTGATACTCAGCTTCAACAAACTTACAAAGTTGAGGATAAGATAGGTACATGCTTGATAATTTTTGATTGTAAAATTGGCTAACAAGTAAGCTAAGGGTTTAATACCTAATTGCTAAATTATTTTATGTGCAATATAATTTTATATATATATATATAAAATATAAATAATGTGATGATTTTGTAATCGATAAATGCTTATTGTTAATGATAATAACATTGGATTAAATCATATATGTTGGGCAAAATATATGTTTGATCAATGTAGATTGATACTTTCCATTGAGAATCATATTTCTGCTCTATGCACTAGGGTGTACCTTATTCAATGATGCCAGGAACAACATTCACATGTCTGTGTTGTGGGCCCTCCGTGATCTGGATACCATCGGGCAGTATGATTGGGGGAGTGCCAGACTAGCCCATTTGATGCAGGGCTTGGATTTTTGCAGCAGATATTACAGAGACCACTTTATTGGTTGCTGGCAGGTCGTAGAGGTAAATAGAATTCTGTTGATTCTATCATTGTAGCATTTGCTTGAGTCTTGCTGACTGTGTGTGTTGAATCTGCAGGTCATGGCATATGAATTCGGGCTACTGCCAGAACCCAAGGTCCCACAAGGATTACCGCTTGGCTTCCCTCATCTGCAAGCATGGAGCACACCATGTCGAAGATTGGATTACACGATGGATGAGCTGAGGGAGCATCTCAACAACTTAACCTGGGATCAGGTAAGAAGAAACAATTTAATCAGCATTAAACTATATTGAACTGGTTTAAGAAATACCTGGGTAGGTCCTTAATCTCTTGTTGTTCTTGGAATAGGTGCGTCCTTATCCCTGGGACAATATGCATCCGAGGTCGGGATACTTGACTAATTCGATGCGTAAGGATGAGGAACACATGTTGTTGAAGTGTCCTGAAGGTAGACTCTTCTATCTTGGAGAGCGTATGGTAGATTGGCAGTTAGGGCCTGAGGGTCGTGTGGAGCCTGCTTCCCCACCGCGTGTGATGTTTTGGGCTTCATGTACTGATAAAGACCCAGAGGTGATTATTGGGTTGACTGGTATGCCCGGGCGAGATCGTTTATCAGAGTCACCGGTGGACTATCCGGTTTTCATTCAGCTGAGATTACTGGGGCATGTGGAACTTTCTACATGCCGGGGTCAGCATGATGGAGCTAGCGGGTCTGGAGCCAGATCTAATGTTTCTCGAGGTAGGGGTGGACGTCGAGGTTCACCAGCTGTCGGCACTTCTCGAGGCAGTGGTGCCTCGAAGAGATCTAGTGATATTGGAGTTGAGGCTGTCCCACCTATGTTAATGTCAGGTACCTCAGAGGTACCCCAAGGATATGAGCGTCCATCAGACTTTATAGAGGGTCAGTTGATGTGGTCACAGAGCCCCTTTGTCTTTACTTATGATGAGGTAGGTCATCCGTATGAGACCTCTTATGCAGTGCCAGCGAGGAATGAGATCGAGTTTGATCCTCCACACATGACCCAGGTGAGTATGGTTGCTCTGTCACTTCTTAAGCTCCAATGATCTGACATGTATTTTGGTCTGGCAGGTGCCTCGAGATGCCGTAGCGGATTCTTCAAGGCTGTTGATAGGGTTGCGCCGCTATCATATGTCTGAGATGCTGGATGTTCAGGTAGGTACCTGTTATGAAATACTTTTGCATGAGAATGCATGGATGAATGACTTATATGCCTATATGTTTATATTTACAGTCTAGCAGGCAAACGGAGTGAGATGAACATGATTGTTTTGCTCGAATGACAGAGGAAAGGGATCGAGAGATCGCATGGCTGACGGCGCGTTTGGAGCGCTACAATATTGATGTCATGGACAGTCCTAGTCCTGAAAATGATCATTTTGGGGAGGATGATGCGTAGAGATGATATGACGTCCGGCTTCCATATGCATGGCATCAGAAAGTTGTAGCTTTTGTACTGTAAATAAGATAGTGTGTTACAGATTGGCATTGCATGCCTAGTACGTCAGGGCTGTTGTGTACAGACCGTAAAAACAGACAAATGCTTGTACTGTGTGTTTTTGGATTTGGCAATGGAATCCAATGCTATTTGCTACTTATAAATACACCATTCAGTTTGGGTTTATTGGCAAAACATAACCCGTCTATTTTTCTTTGTAGAAATAAGATATACAATGACTCAGCAATCACTGTCCGCCTTCTGCATTCTTTCTTGTCATTCGAGAAATGATGAGTGGAGTCGATTGGGTGAGATCGGGCTCCAATATTTGAGAACCTTTCAGCAGATCTCAATTAATCATGCCTTTTTGCATGCTGCTGTGTAGTTTTGGGATCCAGAGGTTCACGTATTCCGGTTTGGGCATGTAGAACTGTGTCCAATGTATGAGGAGTTTGCTGCCATCCTTGGTATTACCTGTAGCATGATGGTAATGCTGACAGTGCCAGTGCCCATTGGAGATGCGTTCTCATATTTGATTAGGGCTTTTAATGCTAGCTCTCGGGATGTGAGCTTTCTTTTGACTACAGATGGCTTTGTAAACCTCGTTGCCCTTTTTCGATTATGCGGTCAGAAATCTACAGAAGACCCATCATGGCTAAGGGTAGCTGGTTTTGGACTGTTGGCACAGTTCCTATTTATCGATCCATCCGGCCACAGAGATTTACTGATCGGACCTGTGGTAGACCAAATGATGTAGGGTTAGACCCTTTTTCCTATGATTGTAGCAGAGACAACCATTGGTCTGGATAAAGTGAAGCGCGGACAGTCTGAGCGCTTCAGTGGCAGTCTGCTCCTTCTATAGGTAAGAATTCTAAGCTGCCTCTGCAGGTTTTTGACTTAGAAACATTACATTTTTGCCCTAACTTTTGCATGAGTCATTTTTTATAAGGTTTTCAACTTATCGGGCTTCTGCTTTTATTTCAGACCCTAATTTTTGCCTAAGCCGCCCCCTTGGGTTTTCAGCTTAGCAGGTCGCTCTTACTTTTGCCTGAGCAGCCTTTTGCAAGGTTTTCAACTCAGTGAGCTTTTATTTTTATTTTCTTTTATATTATAGATTTGGCTTCAGGAGAAGCTTGGCATCCTGGTGCCGCCAGCAGGTGATTTACAGAGATACCTTCCTTATAGCCACATGCGGAGGGGCTATGCCTTTGGTGAGGCAAGGAGAATATCGTTCCAAGGCTGGATTGAATGGATGGGAACTCGACCTGAGAGCGAGATCAGATGGAGCTGACCCTGGTGGCGCATACAACATGTGACTATGATGACTTACATAGATTGCATCCCATTGCCGAGATTCAGGTGTTGCACGCACTACAGTCCTGCTAGGATTTATCGTCAGTATGGTCAGTAGTAAACCATACCTCAGCTGACAGAGTTTGAGGGAGGCAGGTTGGTGCCTCGCTTCGTGGAGCATGTGGAGAGGACTTAGCCTCGCCACCGGATAGCGCTGATGGAGATTCCTGGAGCTGGATCTGCCACTGATGATAAGTATAAGCTGTGGGTACTGCACCAAGCTTGAATCCTGTACTATAAAATATTGTTAAGCAACAATATATAATAAAGGATGATAATGCTTTGTGTTTGCAACTAGTATTACTTAAGGCTAAGTTTATGAACATGTGTTCCATTTACATTAATAAGATTAAAACATTCACACAAAAATGTTAAAACCAACACAGAAGTTCCAGATGTGCTTCAGATTCAACCTCTGTCATTGACCAGCCTCGTGCAAGATTTTTTTATCAACTATTTTAACGCTCTCCTTTTGCCTCTCAAAAGCTCTAACTTTTCCATGAGTTGTCCAAGCGGATTTTCAACTCATCGAGCGAATGTTTTTCATCTTGCCTTAACTTTTACGTGAATCACCCATGCAGGTTATCAGCTCACCAGGCTTCTCATTTTTATTCTGCAATTTTTCTTTTTGCCCTTTGCTCTAGACAAAATACTTCTTCAACCGATCAAGGTTGACAGGTTCTGAGAATTCGTTACCCTCCAAATCTGAAATACGAACAGCGCCTTTTGAGAGGATCTTCTTAACTAGGAATGGGCCTTCCCAGTTGGGCCTGAATTTTCCATGAGGATCGCGGATAGCCAGCCTGACTTGCTTTAGGACTATATCGCCTTCTTGTATGGCTACAGGTTTGACCTTCTTGTTGAATGCGTTGGCCATGCGCTTTTTGTAAAGCTGTAGGTGATAGAGAGACTTCAGCCGTTTCTCATCAATAGTGACCAGCTGCTCATATCTTGCCCTTTTTCATTCAGCTTCTGGCAATTGAGATTCCAGAATAACCCGAAGTGATTTCAACTCCACTTCAATTGGTAATA